>QVOA01016966.1:0-51594 GCA_014825685.1 Pseudomyrmex cubaensis | reverse complement strand
ATATATATATATATATACATATATATATATATATATATATATATATATATATATATATATATATATATATATATGCGCTGGTGACTGCATATAAAATATATCTGCATCATAGATCGCGCGCGCGCGCGCGCGTGAACACGCGGGACCTAAAGTGTGGACGCACGCCGGGGATTCGACATATTTTAGTGGGCGATTTGCAATTTAAATGTCATAATTAATGACGTCCGGTTGCGCGATGTGCGCCGCAGCAACCGCGTCGAAAAGTGGGCGAAAAAACGTCGCGGTAAAAAGAAAAAAAAAAAAAAAAAAAAAAAAAACAAAAAAAGAAAAAAAAAATAGAAAATACCGATAATCGCGCGGAACTTCGAAATCGGCCGTACAATTTGCGATTAAATTTCGAACGAAATCTCTCCGCGACGGGAACGGGATCATTTGCAAAGTGTGACGTCTTTGTTCTCGAGATATTGCGCACGTGAGTGCAAATAAATTTGCAAAAGTGCGGAAGGACACGCCGGGACTGATAAATCGATGAAACTGCAGCGAGATAATCGGGGGGAGTTACGGCTTCGAAATGGGAGCGAAAAGCGTACATTAGTCGACAAAAAATGACACATCTGTGTGCGCGATCGTATTAAATGTCCCCGACTTAAAATGTAGAAATGAAACGCGCCGATCCCCTTGTAAGAGAGGGAATAGTGGAAAAAAAAAGTCTCGATCGCCCGGAGGGCGCAAACGCATCGCGTAGTAAAAATGTATTTTCATTTAAATCCATAAGCACACACGCGAAGCGCGCGCTACACATGCACGCGCGACGAATATAATGTTGTAACATTATTACTTTCACATCACGGTTACTTGAAACCACCGCGCGCGTGGATTTCTGTCGCGTAACTGCTACTTGGTATATATAATTAACGCGAAGTCATTTAATCCATTTAATAATTTTGCTGTTCGAATGTTGGACGCGACGGGGATCATACGACGTTCGCTAATGATGCATGAGAAAACCGAAAACGCGCGGTCCAAATTGGCCAAATCTTCGAAACAGGAAAACTTATACTTAGATTAATCAGTGATCGTGTGAGTGATGTGGTTTTTTAAAAACATTGATACTTTATACAAGAAATTCAGGAAAGACATTGTGATATATTATTCAAAAACTTCACTTCGCCGATAATAGCAAGTTTAACTCCAGAGATCATTAAATCTGACGGAAGAGATAGAGAAGCGTCGGTGAGAAAAAAGTATCTTCCAAATTAAGTTAACTTTTAAATAAATCTTATCACGTAAGAAACAAAAACTCGCGAATACAAGTTTTTTTTTTTTTATCAACTGCATCACAAGAAATGCAATTTTTGCTGTGACGCGAATCGTGATTCGAGATCATTTGTGCTGCGGCCGCGCGCCATTAACGATCCCGATAATATTGCTATCAATCTAATTAAATGCTAAAGAATACGGGGGTTTCGTGCACTTCTTTATTCAGTTTTCGGCCTGTAACCCTTGTGCAGCAACTTTGACGACGCAATCAAAGCCTTCCTCCCTCTATTACCCTATCGCGAATTTCGCTTAACAAGATGCATGCGCGACGGCGGCAACTCGCGCGACGACGACTATAATCGGGACGTATATACAAGCGCGCGGTTGAAGTATCGACAACGCGTGGGCGTTATACTCGCATACAAGGCAACTGTTGGGAAAGTAACTCGGTCGACCTCCCGTTATGCTATTTTTTCGCGTTGCATATTCCCCCGCCGGTGATGAACTCCCGGATCGTGTGTCCGCGTTTGCCTGACGTCGGTTGGCGTAAACGCGGCGTGTCCACAATCGAGCCGAGGCACGGCGTGTCACAATCGATAAGACGATTGTAATTTATCGCGTCCCGATGACGACGATCTTTTTTCCTTTCCACCTCCCGCGGTGGTTCCCGTGAAAAGGTCGCGGGGCTGTGACTAATGAGAATGTCCGCCGCGAATGGAAGCTTTGAAAATAATTCAATATACGATTCGATTAAAAGCGCGCGGCTCGAGCGGAACACACGCGGCGCGATATAATTACTGGATATTAGTTACTGCGCGAAATAAATATTACAGCTAGGTTGTTGCAAAACGCGAGACGCGGTGATATGTTACACGATCGTTGAATGGAGCAAGTGTCTCCTAGGTAATGGGAAAATGCTGTCTTCGGATTTTTAATAGTAAGCTGTAATTGTTTTTTCTCACAAGCGCCGTGTGAATATGCAATTTGTACGTTCGCGCGTGCGCCGAACATTTGCATAGCAATTGTCGAGATAAAAGGAAACCACGAGTACACCGCGCACATGCTCATTAATTTTTCGCACGCGCTTGCTCTTTGTCCCGAGCGTCGTGTGAAAAATATTCCTGGTCCTTTTTTGCGCTTAGAAGAGCCCGTTCCGAGAGACTTAAAAAAGAGAGACGCGAACGAGAGCGCGTTTTACAACGCGCACCTGGCGACGTAACACGATCGCGATCGGCAGTTGCGCGCATTTAATGAGCGAGATCGCCGCGCGATTCAATTCCGCGCGAGATCGCGAGTCGCTCAAGTTGTATTCCTTAACATTACACGTCGCTGTATATAAATCGTTTGCTGCATCGATGTAAAGGACAACTTCCTCGATTTCCTGTTCGTTCGTTTCGATCGTGTGTATGTGTGTGCGTGCGTTGGAGGATCGTAGTCGTTCGGCTGATTCCCGCGAGTGCCTAACGAACAGACCGACGGTTCGTGGTGTTTCCTGACCGAGTTCGCCGTCTCGTCGGAATGTTGATCGTGTCGCGTGCGGATCGCGACGAGCGATAAGGCGGTCGAGCGAGAGGAAGAGAGAAGGCGCGCGAGAATGTTGCGAGGAAAGGGAAAGGACTTCGATGTAAAATTGCGCGTGTTTCTCGCTGCCGTGTTTCTCTTTTTTTTCCCCGAATGCCGCGTGGTAGCGTTAAACGCGTTGTAATTTGCATCGGCGGCGATGCAATTAAGATGCGCGACGCGTGCGCGAGTGAACGCGTTGCGCCATCCAACGTGTACGTCAAATTAAAATAAATGCGATTGGCGCGATGGATAAAAGTAAAATTATTAACGAGCTGGAAAGTTTGTGTGCTACGACTTCGGTTATTAATAATGAACTTTTCTCTTGGCGGTTTAGCGAATTGTTTGAGTCGGCAAGACTCGCGGATGCCAATAAAGATCTGACCGACTTTTTCGACTTTAAATATTTTAATGCTAAAGATTTTTCAGATATTTTAATAAAACATGTGTCATATACTATTTATTGTAAAGCGGATAATTGAAAACGTTTGATTGAAGTTAATGTAAAGCGTTGATTTTCGCAAAGACTTCATTTTTATTTCTGGTTCACGATAAATTTCTTTTCTCTCTTTTTTTTTTTTAATAATATTTTAACATTATCGCATTGCTGCGATGTATAAGCAGATGTAAAGATCATATAACCACGCGCGTGAATATTTTCGCACGTCGTCCTTCGCACAGTTGATATTGCAAGACCTAATGCGACTTTTATTCAAATTGCGTCGCCGCGATTAATTTGCAATTAAATTGAAATTTCTAAATTGTAAGAAAGAGGGAGACCGCGAAAGAGAGAAAAATTATATCCAGATGCAGAACTGAGAGAGGCGACGACGACGACGACGACGACGCGACGCGGAGCGAAAACGGATACATAAGGATAACTTGAACTCGAGAAACGAAAGGAGATACATAACGTTACGAGATAAAAATGATACGCTGACGAGGTGACTATTTCTTCGCGAGTGTGCGATTTCTTCTGATACGGAACCTCAGTCTTTTCAGTTCCGTTTAAGAATGATTAGGATTCTCGAAAGTTGCTTTAACGTTTTTTTTCTCCCATTGCTCAATTCTTCCTTTTGCGCGCATTTTTGTTCGCTTGATCGCCAAACGCCACCATCATGTGCTTCTAAAAACTCTAGCGCGCGTATTAGACAAATCAAAGTCAGATGCGTTCGCGTCAAATGTGCGATATACGAAACAGACCTCTTGTTTGTCAGTCACTGATTGGCGTGTAGCACAAGCTCACTCAGTCAGTCAGTCGTAGCAAATCGCGCGCGATGTACTTACGTAGATCTGACGCGTCTGAGAGTATGAAAATTCTCGCAGCTGTTGTTTTAACAAATACCGTCTTACGTCGCACCTAAAAATAAACAAGTAATGCACCAGTGCTCGCGATAACGCGCGCCGTTCGCGCTCGTTTACATCATTCGATCTTCGGTGTAACAGTTGCGCGAACGGGCGCGCAGAGGGGCCATAAATAAACGCGCCATCATCCACTCATCCCGAATAATCGACAGGGATTAAGAACGCGCGTGTACAGACAACGCGCGTTTGTTGCCATATTTCTCCGTCCCACATAATTTAGATGCGATTTTTCTCTGCTCTTTGGCGAAGTAATTTTTGACACTTGTCAAATAATTTCAAAGAAATTTGCAACGCGATGTTTTGAATTGTTTACAAATTACAGCCGACACAACGGCATTTATCATCGGAACATTACCTGCGCTGTAGATTTTTCAACGATATATAACGCGTATATTACGGTCTTTCATATACGGTTTTACATAGTCGGTTTGATATGGCGTCTCGTTATCTCGTAAGGGCGTCCAAGGATCTCCGCCGCTCTGTCGCAATAAAGAGAGTATAATTTAATTTTTCAGCCGCCGCCACCGCCTTGTGTGTGCGTCGCGTCACAAACTCTCTTGCGGCGCGGCGCATGCATATGCCTCGTGCGGCGAGACGAGCACAGTAAAAAGATGACGCGTCGTATGAAATATGCGAATAAGGATACCTGGAATGTAGATAAAGAGGTGTCACGTGACTCCGATATCTGGCGAGCAAGATATTCGCCAGAACCGAGCCGCAGAGAGCAAAACTCCATGTCGCTTCTCTTTCGAGAAGAAGATGAGGAAAATCCGTGCGCAAACTGTTATTTTGATAAGAAAATTTCCACAATTTCGAGAGAGATCATTTTCCTCTCGTCAGTCTCTCTTTCGAATTGATTTATCGGAACTGTCTTCTCGCTTTAAGAAGCTCGCGAGAGCGCGCGACCGGTGAAAAATTGTTACGATTACACGTCCACCGTATTTACGACATGACTAACCAGAAAGTATAATCCGAAAATTATGAGCTATTGGATACAGAAATACAGCCCCGCGGCAAAACACGTTCAAGTCGGCTTCGGTAATTTTTTGGCACGGAAAAACGTCGACGATTTACGATTGATTCGAATCGCTCGTCTTGGATACTCTCGCATCGTTGCTAATAATTTTTATAAATTTTTATAGATTTTTTGCAACAATTTTTATCAATAAAAAAAATCGTGTCAGACATAAATGTCAGGTTTTACAAGATTGGATTAAAAATTTATATATCTGTTCTAATATTTATATATCCGTCAAAAGTTTTTTATCTCTTCAATTCTATAAATAAACGTTTTATATCTCTTCAATACTATAAATTATGTGTGGTTATCATAAATTTATACAACATTACTTTGTATTCGAGACGTTCCGTTATTCGTTGTTTCACTAACGTCAACTATTTGTTACGATTACGGCCTGTAACACAGATAAATTTCAAGCAATTTAAGTGACTATCTTGTCGACGGCAGAAGCGATTTAAAAACATTTTGTCAAAAGATTTATAGGAAGTCCGGGCGATTACACGACTCTAAATCTATGGGGGGTGACCCGAATTGCTCGAAACCCGCGCGTGTAACGGAAGGACAGCGATTCGTCCGGTGTGTATTGACCTCCCTCGTTGTTGTTGTTGTATTGACAGTTCAGAAAGTCGATCGATCGTCGGATAGACAAACGCGCGCCAGCACGAGAGTAGAAAAGCGGGCGTCGCGGGACGTGGCGCGCGGAGGAACGATGCTGGACGTGCCAGACGCATTCTAAATACGATTTCTGAGACAGGACACGCGGCCGTCCGTCAGTTATCAAATAAATGACGGCAAAGAGAAGAGGCGAAGGGAAGTGAGCTTGGCCGAGCGGCCAGGTTCGGAAACGATATAGCGCGCTACGGTTATGAAATAACGATCGCCGGGGCTCGTCGGTCCACAACGTGACACGTATACACGACCCGAAACATTTATTTATCGACAATTCGTTTTACCTGGTCCGTTATTTACGGCACTCGTGGGCGTAGAGAGAAAGAAACAAAATAACAGAGAGAGAGAGAGAGAAGGAGATTGTGTGTGTGTGTGTGGGTGGATGAATGAGAGAGAGAAAGAGAGCGGAGCTATGTTATGGATCGGTTATCATATCGTCGTATCGAAATATGGTCGAGCGCCGGACATCATAGTTACGTCAAACTCTATCGAGTCGGCCCCAGCGACCCCCGGCTCGTCGTCGTGAGCACGAATTTACCAGACGTAAATATAAATCGGAAGATTTAGGCGCTGTTCGCAAAAATCACGCGTGCAACACGCCCGCGAGAAATATTCGATATTCACACACGTCCCAACCGATTGTTTAGCGCGCAACGCGTTGAAAACGACAGTTTATTATTTTCGCTTGCAAAAGTTTTAATAGTTTGCGTTGCGCGCGTGTGGAACGAACCAATATAAATGGGTGGATTTATCTTAAAATTTTTGCAACACGTTACTACATAATAGCTGTGTGAAAAGCTGTAGCGCTTCAATAATCGATAATAAATATGGAGAAATATTATATATTGGTAGTTACATTGGGTTTGCAACCCAATTGTTGTAGGCTTGTATATGTGCAAAATCGGTCTTGCGTGTAATATAATTGAAACTATTAAACCAAACTATTAAACCAAAGCGCGATCACGCGCGCTACTGTAAATCTGAAAAAAGAAAAAAATTACATATTAACAAAATTGGACAAAGTTTAATGTTCCGACTTGTAACTTTGTCGGTCTAGCCGATAGTTATCTCGCATCCTTGACACATTTTCGTTTTTGCATACCGCGCGTAGCTGTGATAAAAACGAAACTGTTTCTTCGTTATTATCGTCGAAGCGCCTATACCACGGTCAAGCCCGTGTTATAGTCGCGCTGCCGCAACACACAACACACAACACACCGCGGCTTGTACAACGTTGCGGCGCTTCTAAATAATTTGGTCGCAAATGGAGAATTTTATCCGGCGGCGATCGTAATATGTTGAAATATTAACGGCGGTATATCGATGATTTTTCATCGCGTCGAAATAAATATATGACGCACCAGTCGGCCGCATCGGTTAATTAAGAAAAATAGAAGGCTGCATTTTGCGGCCAATTACATTATTAAAGCTCGTATCGCGGATTCCGCGCCCGCAGAAGCGTCATTACAAATTTTTTTTTTTTTTTTTTTTATCAATCCAGAATCGATTTTTCCCCAAGCTACTGTTGCTGCTGCTGCTCGGGGAGTGGCTCGTGCGCGCGCGCGCACGATAGCTTTTACCTTCGATATAAATCGTTTAGCATTACTCATACCGACTTCGAAACGCTTTCCGACCTTCGTCATCCACGCGGGCGGTAATTAATCTCGCTTAACTCGCGCGTCAAAGACGAGGAACGAACGGCGCGTGAAAGAGCGGCAACGGGGAGGGGGATGTGGATTCCATCCACATTGTCGGCGCGCCGATAAATGCATCTCCGGTCCGGAGAGTCGAGCGACGCGTTGCGACTTCTCGCACCTTTTCATTTTTTCGCCACGTCTGCGGTGTAAATGGTCAAGTTAACGCGCGCCCGTTGTTACGAGTTATGTCACATCCGGCTTGTGAGTTCATCGGCGAGAAATCGAGATGCACATCACGGAAAACGGTGACATCACGCCGTAACGCGTCCGTTACAGACGCGTCGTGTATCGCACGCGTAATCTGCATTTTTTTTTTTTTTTTTTTTTTCAGCCTTCGCGCTAACGAGTTTCAGAACATCCGGATCCCGCGATCTAACGAGCGCCGATTATAAGCCGCGAACGCAACGGGTTTCTATTATTCATATGCATAAACCGTATTACGTCGCTCGCCAAGTATTCATAATTAATTCGAACTGTGTATTGAATTAAAATACTCTATCATGAATTGGAAATTTGCTCGTCATCTCGCCGATGCCCGCGGGCGAGGCTACGAGGCGTTCCTTCTTCAATCAAAACGCGGGTACGTACAACGTATATAAACGCGCCTTCCAAGTGTGACGACGCGCGCGCGCGTGATTAAAGCGCGGCGTGTGTGCGAGCGACTTTGTAGGCCAACGACTAATCGCCGTTTCTTGAAAACGATTTGCTGTCCGTCCCTTTCAATGAGAGGACGGATTGAATTTCACGACGGGTGAAATGTCAAGTGGCCAGACCGTCCCATCTCGTACGTTTGCAAGAGACCTAACCCGCGCGGGTGGATATGTGGGAGAAAATTGTCGTTTGTTTCCTCAAGGAAAAGAAAAAAAAAACCTGCGAGCGAGATGGCGGCAAAACGCGTTGAATGAATTCTGTGTCAATGTCAGAAATTCGCGCGCGAAGAAACGCGCCTCGGTCTAACGAGAAGATCGGTGGCCTCGTTACGCGCTGTACTTCGTCGCGAATCTAATTAAGCATTCAGATGTGGGCAGGATAATAAAGCTATCTCGCGCGGGAATGAGTTATTGCTGCGAAGAGAGCGACGATAAATTTGAATATCTACTTCTAAATCTGAACGCTCCCCGATTCGGGGAGCGAAGATTGTCGTATGTTCGTATTGAACGTACACGTGTGTATGTGTGACGTGCATTCGCCAAAAAAAAAAAAATATATAGACATAATCGGATAAAAGAATTTCCGATATTCGGCGTGTGTTGTGCGAACTTATATACTACAAAACACACACACACACACATGTACGTGCGCACCTATGATCGATGTATGAACGCCCGCCGCCTCTTCTCGCTCTTCTCACGCATCGATTCCTACCGTTAAATACTTAAATAGCAACAGTGTGCAGCGCACACGTCTATGAAAAATTCACAAACGATATCGACAGTCAACCAAATAAGGATTGCACAAATATTTGGTTACGCGCGGCTCTGCCGATAATCCATTATGTTGTGAAATTTTTAGCGCGCCGGTTTTGCCCGAGCGATATATATATCGTGTCAATATATCGCGGTAAGGAAATACGAAATACTAACGCGAGTCAACCGAGAGCGAGCTTCGAGAACGAAGCATCAGCTCCGTTCGCAGCAACGTCGTTCGGAAACTCATGTAGAGAGCCAGATATTTAAATTATTTTACGCGCCAGTACGGTGGGGGTCCTATTGCCCTAAAAATC
Organism: Pseudomyrmex cubaensis; assembly: GCA_014825685.1. NCBI lineage: Eukaryota > Metazoa > Arthropoda > Insecta > Hymenoptera > Formicidae > Pseudomyrmex > Pseudomyrmex cubaensis. The sequence continues at coordinate 42,299 of QVOA01016966.1, read as the reverse complement.
CGTTTCTGTTTCATTATTTGGAGTCGTTCGAATTTGGTTTCAAATTATCGCTTGCGTCACCGGTAATTAGATTTCGTTTCGATTTCTATGGATCAGTTATAAATACGGAGACTGTAAATAATCGGCCCGACCGTTTGATATTTGGACGAGGTTGGGGACTTTATCAAGATCTCGGCTTTCTCCGCGGCTTATTTTTCGTGTCTAAATTTGGACCTTTAGGATCGGTTGCACCCACCGGGCCGGTGTAAACCGATGGTGCAATCGTGGTCTTAGACACGTTTCTCTCCACATTGTATTATAGTCTCGCTACGAGAGTAGCGAGAGAGCTTCGGTAAATTTAGGAGTGCGCGGCAACGATCTCGGGGCCGCGTAAACGCCAGTCTCTTGTCGCCGTGGCACATCCACCTCGATAAATCGCGCGCCCGGGATGACCGGGTGTGATCGGACGTGGGTGACCCGACAGAGCGAGAGACTCGTGTCCGTGTGTATACACACGAGCGCTTCTGTGTGTGTGTGTGTGTGTGTGCGCGCGCGCGCGTCGACCGTGGGAGGACAACGGGTGCCACAAAATCTAACGCTTAACGCATGTTGATTCCTGGAAGCGCCTGTGTGATCTGGCGCACTCTCGTCGCGCTTATGCAACCGTTTGAAACTTATGGTCATCGGGCGTCACCGCGCGACTATCATCTTGCATGCGTGACGCCATCACCTTTGTGTCCGTCCGTCTTTTACGGCGATTCCCGCGGCCAACAACGGGAATCGTTTCCACTCTTCGTATCCGCGGCTCCATTCGTCTATTTTCTCCCTCGTTGCCCGCGCGCAGCGATGATGTCATCATCGCACGAGCTCGACCCTTTTGGCGAACGCTTCGAATGACCATTGACCGTTTTTGATTAATGACTACATCGGGGGAGGATGGCGCGGGCAGAAGAATTGCCTCATCTTTTTTAGTATTTTTAGAAACTCGACGCTCTGAAGAAGATACTGCGTGAGTGTTTCTTACCCGGACTCCGCGCGAGTGAGTTGTTGGGTTTAATAAAGCGCACGAAAAAAGGAGAAAAAAATAGAAAAAAAAATTTAAAAAAAACCCATTCTTTTGAGGTCGACCAATTACACTTGTGTAATAAGATCTTTCTCTGGAGGGGTAGGAACGAAAGAAAGCAACGCAGAGAATTACAAAGGACAGGGATCTGTTTCGCGCTCTATTAATAGCAAACGAGAGAGATTGCCTTCTTCATCGCGGCAAACCGATCAAATATTTACCGCTGTTTCCGAGCACGTGGTTAAAACGTTATTATACTGCGGGAGCGAGAAGAGGAATGGAAGATTGCGTCAAGGGTAGACGTATTAAACTAAGAATTTCGACTGATAGCTCCCACGTGCCGCGGAAGCCGAATGCAATACTTATGCGTAACGTGCTCGCGCTCTGTGTGACATCTATTTTCATCTTTCCTCTGACCGGAAGCGCGTAACGACCCGCGCGACTGCTCCGTGTCTCCGCAGCGCGTAAACGCGAACGAATACGCTTCGCTTTACTCAAGGCCTCGAGTGCAATCCGCGACAAAAAAGGAAGCTGGAGCGCGCGCGTCAGCCGTCGTTAGCAAGATTTTCTGCGGTTTTCAGCTTCCGCTGAAAAAAGAAAACGCTTTTTAACGGATATTAATTCGCTATGAAAAGGCGGCACTTGGCCCGCGTAACGTTACAGAGAGTATAAAATTGACAGGTGCAGGAGAGATACGTGGAAAGATTATTGCAATCAAAGGTATCGATAAAACGGAGCGATCTCTCGAATAACACTAAATTTTATATCCGTTTAATAATAAACGAGAATCCGTTTAATAATAAACGAAGCTTAAAATGATTCCAAGAGAAAGAGAGAGAGAGAGAGAGAGAGAGGAGACGCAATCGAAGTTGTACGGATAATTACAAAATTTCCTTAATTTTTCGTAATCCCGAGAGAGTCACGTATCGTTTTCTGATTTTCCGTCTGTGATAATCTGCGAGAGGAGGAACAAAACTTCGGGTTTAAAAATAAAACAGAGGAAGAAACGACGCTCGAGATTTTGAGGCAGGGCGGGTGGATAAATGCGAGAAGGAGAGAAGAGAGAACGATGTCGGATATAAAGGTGGATCGTCTCTCGATTACGTCACAGGAGAAACATCTTAACATCTAGTCGTAAGTCGTGCATGCGTCTATACTCCGCGAGCAATCTGCTGTTCCAATATGCATTAGCGCACCGCAGCAACGTGCCAAGGTGAACGTGAACGAATAATTTATTGAGCTGTTCGCGACTTGTGCGATATCGGACTTGCGTCCACTATTTACCCGTTCCCGTTGCGTACGACACCACGTCGTCGTCGTCGTCATTTGCCTCACGAGTTGATTTCGCGCTTAGAGAGTTGACGCGATCGCCCACTTATGCGACAAACTTGTATCCGACTTGTATGCGACAAAAGTTCGAATGTTAATCACCGCGATACGACGACGGTTTCTGTTGTTATCGAAGACGTTATCGGCGATTCGTTTTTTTTTTACGTGCGTACGTTTAATTATACGTTTTCGCGCTAATTAAAGAATAAAATTATCACGGTCAATTAAATCCTAATTCATTATTATTTCATCGTCTCCAAATCCGCTGGTTTATTTATTTTTCTCGCAATTAATATTTACCGATAGAGCTTTACTGTGGTGTAAAATATGTGTTACGGCACACATACGACACGTTTATATGTATTATTCGTGTAATTGTTATAAAATATTTACCATTTTTATCGCGTGTTGTTACGTGCGTGTATTTATTATCATTTTGAGAAGCTTCGAAACAGCGCGTTTTGGAGACACAATTAGAATACGTCGCTCAGTAAACAATGAATGTAGAGCAAGATACAAGTCGAATAACCAAAAAGACTACTGAATAGTCAAGCGCGCGTTATCGGAATACTTAAATAGAAATAAAATTAAAACTACGTTCTCTGTCTCTCTTTTCCCGCCATCTCTTTCTCTCCCTTTCGTCTGTCTCTCGAAAATCCGTACAGGAGAGCGCGAGAGATCACGAAGAAGAATTATTTTTATCTTTCTCCGCTTATCTCGTTTTTTTTTCCTTTCGGGAGGAACTGTAGCTCGGAAATAAAACAAATCACCACCGCATTCTACTTTGCTCTAATTGGCGCATTAATCGAGCAATGTAATCGCGTGCCGCGGCAATAAGTAGAATGAAGAGGCGAACAATCTAGGCGCGTCGCGAAGAAACACGACGACGATCCAATGAAGAAGCGCACACTTCACAGGTCGGTGGCCGCTCCTTGCCTGCGTCTCTCGTAAATATCGCGATTCAAATGAATGATTAACGTGAGCGTGTGTCATCGTGTTTGCGGCAAGTGTGAGCGGACCGCAATACAACGCGCGCGATCGATGACGCGCGACGATGAGAGAGCCGCGACGATTTTACACAAAGTGAGAGGAGCCAATTTAAAATCGCTTAACTAGCGTCACCCCAACGACATTCGGGTTGAGACAGTCGAGAATCCGCGCCTTGAAAAATTATGAATCAGCGCGCGAAGCTGCGATCGATGATGCATCGTGACGCGCTGTCTGCGCTCTTCTTCTTCTCTCTCTCTCTCTCTCTATAGAATTTCTTTATCGGTAATTATGTCTAATTGCATACGCGTGCGTGTCACTTTACGTGTGACAATTCGGAAAATGAACAGCATTGAAAGAAGAATAATGGAGAAGATCTCAACGTGTAAAGACGTGAAAAACGTCTCACGATATAAATGACACGTCTGTCATTTGAGTCCGAATTAAATTCGCGTTTACAAACAATGAAAATAAATAATATTAAAATCTAAGAGAGAGAGAGAAAGGTTTTTTAGAGAACAATGTTCTATCGAGATAAATGAGAACTGCTATAACTTTTATTCCGTTATTCACAACGCATTCATTCATTTCAATACTCATATCGAATTAACTTATTCACCAGTAACCGAGAGAATTTCCTACATCAAGTTTCTTATAGTCTTTCTCACAGTTGAGCTTTTCCGTTTTATCAAAAGTTTTTTTGTGTTAGAAATGAAAAAAAAAAAAAAATAAATAAAATTGAATGAGTCTGTAAATCACAAAAAGGTTGAGAAAGGAATCATCTGAATGTAATAGACATTTTGCTGTTTGTTACTTTCGTCGGATTCTTATCTCGCTTTCACTGACTTTCGCGCGAAAAAAGAAGCAGAAGGAAGAGGAAGCAAAGGAACAAGAGAATTTGATAGACCATAGGTAGGAGGGTAGGTAGGGGTAGGGTTGGCGTGTGTGCGACGGTAGAAAGCCGTGGCTACGTGTATGCCCCCGATAAAGCATGTTTACTTCGAGGGACGCGAAAGGCAGCCTCAAATCTAATAAGTCCCGAGAGCAAATATCTTCACGAAGGAAAACGTCGTTTTATCATGGTGGATATATATTTCCGACATTTTTTTTTTCGTAGATCGCACATGGCTGTTTCGTGTCGCGAAAAATCCGGCGATTTTCTTCAAAACGCACATCGGTAATACAATTTTGATGATAATAAGATATTCCCGGAACGGTAAATCTGTTTCGCGAAGAAACGAATGAGAACGTACCAAGAGACGATCTCCGGTCGTTCAGACGTTTCTCGCAATAATTTTTCAAACTTCTTTTTGTTTTATTGAGTATATTATTCTCGCAATTCTGTTTAATGTTTTAGTAATATATTTTTAGTACGAAAAAAAATTTTACATGTATCATTTTTATTTGAATCCGAACAACGACTATATTTAGCGAGCGTCTGTCGAATCGGTTTTCTAAAAGCCGATCGTTCAACTTTTGCACCCACTGAGGCGCCGATAATCATGCCGTTTTTTTTTCGCCTTCAAGGCGGATAAAAAGCAGAAAGTACTGTTGCATGAAGCTCCGATACAAAAATGACGTTCGAAAAAGTGGCGGGCAGTTCAGCGAAAATATTGCCGGGCACCTAACGTTGTCTCTATATCCGCGGTATCGGATAGTTACAGAGTGAACTCTCACGAAAGCGACGGGAAGCCATCGATATAAGGCGAAGAAAACGCGCGAACGAGCACACACACCGTGTGTGCGCGAATCGTTTTAGCTGTTCGATCTTGCGCGCGATCGCTCGAGTGTGCGCAGCGCCGCCCGCATCTTCTGGCGAACCGGAAGCGCTATGTCATAGTCGGCGGCCACTTCCGGCCGACGGCGATGCTAGAACCGCGCGCGCTACACCCTCGAGAGAAGGGGGCGGCCGCGACCGCGTTCGACGGTGGATTTATGGCATTAATTATCGGCGCTCTCCCGCGTTCTTTTTCCCTCTCTCCCTCCTACCCTTTCCTCTCTCCCTTATCCCTTTCGCTGCGGCATCGAGAGGCGAGAACTGAACACGATATGGCTCGTAAATCAAGAAGCGTTTAGCCTTTTCGATCGAGACGATCTGAATCACGTCGAGGACGATTAAGAGCGATTATTGTGAGCTCGCGTGTCACTCGAGCAGCGTTTGTATCCCAGATAAAGTGAAATCAAAAAGTTGAAATGAAAATCGGAAAAAAGCAATTAGAACAAAAAATATTGAATTGTATATGTGTGTTCTTTATATACCTGTAATGTAATAATTTCAAATAATTTAAAAAAAAAAAAAAAAAAAAAAAAAAAAAAAAAAAAAAAAAAAAATAAATAAATCCGTACCCAAGGGGTTAATATTAATTATATAAGCTCGTGAAAAAATAAAACAGAGTATTGGAGCAGATGGGGCGACTAATAAATGTTATTTGTTAGATTTTAAATTTATTTAACGTGTTTTTTTTAATTTCTTGTTTTTATATATCGTAGTTTGCACACTAAAGAAGAATAAAAGAATGGAAAATTTTGCAGTTAAAACTTTTATATTCAAATCACACACACGTACATCTTGAGTTTTAGCTCGCATCTGTCCCGATACTCTGCTTACTTTAATATTGTATATAATAATTTGAAAACAGAAATATAAGTGATAAGTGGAGTTGTTTTAAGAGTTCAGATTGCGAAAGATCACCATTATTTGTTCTCGTTGCTCTTTACCGTGACAAACAAAAAAATTATGTCGTGTTACATCGGCAAAAATAAAATAGCGTTAGATTGGGAGTAGTAGAAATCGATTTGACAATTAGCGTGATTTGGCGTGAATTTTGATGGTCAAACTAAGTAATGTACATATGTCAAAATGTATTTCTGATCCAATATAACGTAACAACGTTTCGTCGTGTATACGTGATTCATATGCGCCGGCATATTGGCTTTTTAACTGACATATATTTGATGTACATAAGCATACTTATGTACATAAGACTACTTATGTACATCAAATATATGTCAGTTAAAAGACCAATATGATCAATATAACACACACACACACGCTCTCACACCGTAATTGTCGTATAAGAATAGTATCTGGTACAAATAATCGTGCGCAACACACTGTACGAAGATACTGTACTTATAATGTCGAACATATGCACAGAATCATTCATTTGTCGTCACCGCGCGGCACACAGTTAACATTTTAATGATAGCACTGAAATCGTTACATCGCGCATTAATTTGCAGTCCGTATTGCGTTTCGCGCTCGTATTTCAAACCGCGCGACTTACGCTATTTTCGAAACAAACGAACGGCGCACCAAAATATGCCGCGTTTCGACCTGAATTCTGGTTTAACAAAAACGGGGACGAGAAATGCGCGAGACCAAGAAGTTTCCCGCAGAAGCAACATTTCCGGCGACGAGTCCGAAGACCATTTAAGTTGGATCTCAATGCGAGAAGTATGGCTGATCACAAACTGTTCTCTTTCCATTTTCACGCGCTCCGCCGTGTACATCCTCTCTCGCGCTTACCCGAGCCGAAGCGGCAACGAGACGGCGGAGACGCCGCTGATGTATTTTCATTTAGATAAGGACAAATTTGTTTTGGATTTCGTCGCGAAACTATCGAAGATCGTTCAAGTGAATTGAGCCGAGAGAGAAGGCAAGACGACGGTGTGTACGCGGTGAAGTAATCCGCACTGTCGGTGGCAAATATTCGACTCTGGTGCCATTATTGCGGTTGACAAGTTGAAACAGAAATTTGTTCCTTCTTCCACGTTATGTTTTAACTTGGTAATTGCAAAAATGATGGCAAAGCCGAATATTAGGCAACCGAGGCAAGAGAGAAATTTGTTCCTCTTCGCACGTTGTATGTTTTATCTCGATGATACATTTTGTAATTTACTTGCAAAAATTCTAGGTTTAATTTGTTTTTTGTCTTTTAGTTCCGGTAGTTTTCTGTTATTCTTAGGACGAGTTATTTTCTCGCGTGTATAAATTAATATTATGTACGAGATATCAGAAGTACGGTAAAGTTTTCACCTCCCGTAAATTCCGACGGCAGCTTGAGTCGCGAGCTCTTGGACTCGTAGTTTTACGAAATTAAGCGCGACAATGAAATAAGCACGGGAACACACCTCGCAGCAGGAATAAGAGGGTAAATCTCTCGCTCTGCGATAAATGAAATATATTAAGATTTTAATTGCGCGATTGTGGGAGAAAATCGGATCATTTCCACGGCGACGTTTTGCTTATGCATGCGTTTGATTTCTTTCGCAAATTCGAAGCTTCCTTTCCGCTTTAAAAGTGTTCGTCTCTCTCTCTTTCTCTGTTTGAATTTCATTGAATTTAAATACATTCCTCGACACGGGATGGTCACAGAATGTGAATACGAATTTTTTTTTTTTTCCATCCCTCGCGTCTCCGCTCCTCTTTCTACGTCCGCTCGTCACTGAATTATTTAACGATGTTAATTGGTACTTTTCAATTATTACATCAGATATTTCCTCCTGTCTCTCAATTCTGAGAACTAACTATTTAGCAAGTGTAAAATGATCGAATTATTGTCACTTTGTTTATTATCGAAGATAATAAACTTTCTTGAGAGAGTTCATTCGAAGTTCTTCAACGTATCTTTTCCCATTAAAGAAAGTTTTAAGAGATAAATCTATCTTTGTAAATATTTTGGAAAAAAAAGAAAGAGAACGGTTATGTAAATAAAATAACATTTAAATAATACTAAACAACGTAAACTAAATAAAATAAAATAACATTTAAATAATACTAAACAACGTAAACTAAATAAAATAAAATAACATTTTCTTATCTAACAAACTTAAACGCGGATGTGCATTCGGATCGAACCAATCATCAAAGCTGTACAGCTCTGATTCGTCGTCCTTTTTGGTTTACTGTCGAAAGAAAAATCGAAAGAAAATCACGGAAAAAAAGAACAAGGCGGAAAAATGCAGCTCGTTTTTTACATGTGTGTTGACTTTACGTCAACAATGCGTACGACCTTACAGAAGTTATATGGCCGGCCACGTACGACGCCGAATGCCGGCGCGGCCGTCCATGAATCCACGTGCGCGCACGACCGAAAAACCCAACCGAAAACGAGACTTGTGTGCTTATAAAAAATGCAAGAGTGCGAAATCGGAGTTCCGGCGGTATGTGTGTGGTTTGATTAAAAAATATGTTGCCGAGAAACCGCGAGATGCTCGAGCGCGCCGCTTCGATTATTAGAAAAGACGCGGAAACATGCGAAATTTTACGAAGCCGGCCAATGCATAAATTTCTAGAAACGAATTTCCCCTCGTCCGTATCGTCGACGATAACTTAACAATTCGGCGATAACTTAACGCGGGTCAAGGACGATACTTTTTGCGATGCCGTCTCTCCCGTCGATTTCTATTTCTTTTCTTCTCGTAACTATCACGCAGATTTCTCGGCCATCAGGCGACACGACGGTGACTTTAACGCCGTCGTAAATCCCGACGATTGTTCTGCGAAAATGAACTTTGACGTTTTTTTTTTTTTTTTTTTCGATCTCTGCAATTCTTCCGCGTAAGAGAGAATCCGTTAACATTACACCACGGAATTACAGCGCCATTTCTTCGGCGATAAGTCTCTTAATTCCGGCGCGGCCGGGCGTTTTTCCAAACTTGGAAGTTGATATTTATTTTCGCACGACGAACGCATCCGTTAACGAATAGTCAACATGAGAAAACATTCTTTTTTTTCGCGACACGGTGTATTCAAAACCAGTTGTTGGTGACAATGTGCAGTATATTGTCCTTAAGCAAACATAGCCGAAATGCAGGCAACTGAAAGCATTTTGTTCCATTCTGTCAAGGGGCTAGAAAAAACACAACGAAGTCGACACTCGAATTAATCAATATACGCCGTAGTTTACTTGTATACAAACGAGATGTACGCGTGTATATAGACCGCAACATAAAAATATAATAAAATAAAGGCGGGCAAATAAATTCACGGCGATGAATAATCGATTTCGGTGTGAATTTTGACGATGAATAAACAATTTTGACGGAATGGTAACATTTGTAACATATATTTAAATGTGTATTGTGTGTGTGTATTGTTTTTCTTTTCTCGTCAAATATTACAACGCACAAAGTAAAGCACTAAATGTTTTTTTGAGACATTATATACACGTATATAATTAACATATTATACGCACATATAATTAACACATTGACTGTTAACTACGAGTTAACTCGTAGTCGCCTGTCTGGCTCTGGAAGCCGACTACAAGTTATCTCGTGCTTGACAATGTTTCTGTTTGTCGCCTTCTACGAGTCTTTCTGTAATATATGCGGTGCAAAGGATCATGTTGGGCGTCTGTGCAAGTTCGTATGACAATGTATTGGCATGAAAAAAAAATCGGAATCTGTAATTTTTATTAATTTTTGATAGAAAATATAGATAATTCGGTTGTTTTTTTTTTGCCGAGAGCCAGAAATATCAAAACCATCGAGCTATAAAATATTGATTAAAATCTATAAAATAAGGTGTTTCAAGTGATTTGACATTTTTGGCCAGAAACATCGAATTCAAAGTGGTGGCAGTCAACGTGTTAAAAACAAGTCACGTGTATTGTTTACAAAATTACAATTATGATTAATCTTATAATTTTAATACTGAAAGCACACAATAATCCACTCGACTTGAGGCTGAAACTAAATCCCATCGTGAGAGATTTACTGGCAATTGCGGGGCAGTATGCGAGTTTTGCGGCGCTATTTTAACGGAAAATCACGCATCGTAAGAAAATCAGGGCGGATCAGCGTTTTACGCGGACGCGCTGCTTTTTATCGGCGCGCTTCTCTCTCTTTCTCGCCGAAGCGATGCAACGCGTCGGGGATTAGGAGATGTACTAACGAGAGAGAGTAGCGTAACGTCGCCGCAGGATCGTCGACGCATAAACGCAACGCGTCGTTAACGGCGGTTATGGAACTTCCGAGTTTCTTGCCCATTAGCTCGGGACCCCCGTGGCGGGCGGTCGTAACCCATCCCGCGAACTTCTCCGTACGCTGCTTTACCGCACAATCGTAAATGTATTAATAAATAATAACGAACTTGTCCATGTGCTCATGCTCATTCTCTCTCTTCCTCTCTCCCCCGTCGTCAGCGACTCGAATCGCTAGTGTTTTGTCTCCCCGTGAAAGCGGGGCTTTGACCGTTTCTCTCGGATCATTTCCCTCGGGATAACATCGACTTTGCACACGTCAAAGTCTCTTTTCCGTGTGTTATGCTCCAATTTGACTTCGCCTGATATCGTCGATTACAGTCGAGTAATCGAAGGTGCAAGAAATTCGATTATGCGAAATTCCGATTGCCTTTAACAGGTTAATTTGCTATTTTTCCTCTGTTTTCGGTGATTTATTCAACAAATCGATTATCGAAGCCAACGACTTTTAATTTAATTTAATTTTTCATGGGCTAAAATAACGATTACGTTTTTCATTCATTGCGTATTCATTACGAGAATGGACTCTGCTCAAGCAAGCGTTCGTACACGCTTAAAAATTGTATTTTATATCCGATTAACGATTAATATATCATGATATATATGTGTGTGTATAAAATTAACGAAACGACGAGTTTGTATTAAAAAGTTTTATTTGTTTAATGTATCCGGTACCACACCGAGCGCAATATTTAAAGAGTAATTCTGCATATAATACATAAAGTCAGCAATACACAGCGCTGCCGCGAAATGTCGTAAATTTGTTCGCGTGGTATTAAACAGTTCTAGTTTTTATTTAATGTCTCTCTGTACCTAAACTGAATATTATATTTCACGACGTAAACCGCTACGGTGTAATGCGGTGCAGCTACGGTGCTTTCAGCGCGGCCGGAGAAAGTATAGAAAGGATGGAAATTGGAGGAAAAAGGAACGCATCAAAAACCCGTGCGCGGAAGGGGTAGCTAGCGGCAGCTTTTATATTGCGTGTGTTTTATAGCGGCCGCATCCATACATACATATATATGTATATATATATATATATACATACGTACGTATATATAGATACATATATATATATATATATACATATATGTATGCATGTGCACGCGCGTGCCCGCATTTATCGTCAGCCCGCTTCATTTTTTAAAGCGTATAAATAGTTTCCACTTCTCCAAACACCGTTTGTCTTTTATCGAGCCATTATCCAATAAAGTAATAGTTTTCAATGTTTAACGCCTTTAATTATCCGATCAATTCGCTTGTCGCGGGGTTACAACCCGTACATAAAACAGGAGAACCGAAGCGTGGCGCTTTATTTTGAGAAATTTACAAGAGAATGTATCCTTGATTAATGTGAATTACGATTGACAGATGGAACCATACTAACACACACACATACTGACTTCTTGGGTAGTCACTTTTGTCTCAGTCAGTCGTGGCGATGCTTGCCATCAGTTGGCATCGTTAAATATTAATACAAGTGGTGACTGTTAAACTAAGGTGTGTTATATAGAGTTGTATAATTTTAATTATTTTATTTCTATTTAATTTGTTATTTTATTATTTTATTTTATTATTTTATTATTTTCTTTGTTATTTTATTATTATTTTATTATATTACATTTTGTAATTTTCATTGTAACTATACTCGGACTAAATAAATAAATATTGTTATACATTGTAGAAAATTCTACTGAAGATAATTACGAATAAATAGTCGAAACGTTTGTTTAGTTCATTATTTTTGCAAAACTTTCTGCAACAGTTCCCTTTGCCAAGTTTCTTTAAATTGTTGAAAACACATCGTTGGAACCTATTGACATATGTTGTGAATTTTCTTGGAATTTGAATCTAACGAATTTAAAAAACAGAGAACATCCATTCAAGTGTGTCTTACGCGTTTGCGCGTCAAATACTCGAGAAGATATTGCGTATTGCGCACATAGAGGATGTGTGATACGTAGAGAAGGGTAGCTAAAGTTTATGAGATGAGAAAGAGAGAGGTTGTTTCATTTCAAAAATGATATTCGAGCGCGCCCCACTGTTATTGCCAACTACGCGCGCGGGGAAGACTCTCTCTCTCTCTCTCTCTACACCCCTTTCCGCGTGTTTCCTTCTATTTCTCGCGTTTACTTACCGCACGATGTAGCCCCGCATTTTCCGGCGCGAACGAAACATCGCGAGATTTATCCTGAAAATACATCGTGTGCCCGACATCATGCAATTAAACGCCGGCACCACGGCGCGAGAAAGAAGAGAGCGCGAAATAAAGAAAACAAAATAAAGGTGACGCTGTAAAGGTGAGCAGAAAGAAGAAGAAGTAGAAGTAGAAGGAGAGTAAAAGTATGGAAATGCCGGAAAAATTGTTATCGCAAACGCTTGTTGAAACAAAGCTATTCGTTTGTAATGGACTTGGGGGAAATAATAGATTCTTAGCGGCGCAAATTCGTGTATAAAGAATAAATAAACGATTTTTTGTTCAAACGAATAGGATTTTTCAATGGAAAGTGTATTTCACTTTGCATATAACAATGTGAATTATCTCTGATTAATCGCATCGTTTCGCGACAACAACATTTCTAATTCCTAGATTGCAATTGTTGCTGATGTTATTGCAAACAAAAGTTTATCTCGAATGGGAACTTGAGGGATTAAAGCAAACGCTTTAAGCTCCGTAGAGTTAACATCTGACCGTGTTAAAACGTTAAGCTCGGCAATGGTAGAACATTACGATGTCACATAGTACAGAGACATTCGTGTTCTCACATCGGTGTGCGAAATGAGGGAGAAAAGTTTTTTCACGTTCGTGAATTTATTCGCGTTTATTCTTTTCTCGTGAAAATTCTCGATATTTTATTAGCCTTTCGCGATGATAAAAATCATCGATCGTTGCCGAACTTGAGAAGAATATATACTACGTGATGCAGGAACATATGTATCGTATTTACCTTGATAGTGCGGTCGATATGGAGTTCTGTGCCTCTGCGCGAGATTCGATCTTGCCAAAACTAGCAGGAGCAAAAGGATCGGCAGCCTCGTCGCTGATAGTCCCATTTCACTTGTCGACCGTCTTTACGAGCGATTCATTTGTCGCGCGGGCACGATTTCACGCGTGCTTCCTTACGCGTGGAGATAAAAAAAAAACAAAAAAAACAAGACAACTTCCTCGAGAGAACTCGTCTCTCGTCTCTCTCTCTCTCTATTTGTTCCGAATACTTCCTGGACGAGGCTCGTGGAGAAACGTGGCGGGTGGTGGAACTCTCTCTTTCAGGAACTAAATATGATTGCAGAAGTTAATTAACTTACGATGCCGCGCCGATCATGGGGGGGAAAGCATCTTCCCGATGTTTAAGTAAGGAAACTTTATATTCGTTGAATATGTACGTTTTGACGATGTAACAGAATATAGTCCGGAATATGACGACCGCCGCGAGTCGTCGTCCTGTTCGGCGAAATGTTCGAGGCACGCAACGATGATCGATCGTCGGAAAGTTGGCAAAACTTTTTACGCCCGTGTCACGATTTTTTTCGCGAGCCTCCGCGATATATATACTTTTTTTTCCAAGACTAACTCGTGATTTATGTAATCTTTTAATGAGTTTAATTTACGATTAATTGCGACACACATAAATCTATAACTTGTCAAAATCCGCGGACGCGGATTCTGAAAACTTTCGCGGAGCTGTATAATTACTTGTTATCAACAACAATAACAACGCGATTGTTCGTATAAGAAGAAAAGAAAAAGGACCACGAAGCCGAAGAAAAATCGGCTCTTTGTCAGCCGCGAATCTTTTCGCGAATTCTTCGCGGAGACTCGAGTGTATTGCGGTTTGTTTAGTTCCTTGCCCGGATGTGTTTATCCTTAGTTGGTCCGCCATTTTTCCACCCTTACGCGCTACGACAATTCGGTATTTGTTCGCGCGGATTAAGCTGGATTACGCGCCGTTGTACGCGCTCGCGACAAAAGCTAAGAAAATTATGCGCTCCGGTAAATAGACAATAATCGTACGGTCCCCCGCGACGCGCTGTGCGCGTTTTTTCAATTATTTTTAATTATTTTCTGAAAGACACTCCCGTTGCGTCGGTTTCAATCTCGCTCGTCCCGTTGCATTGTCGGTATAACGCGCTTGCTTTATTAACACATCGTCTCTGCTTTTCTTTTCCGTGTATATATATTCGCGTGTCGTTCAACTTTCTCGACATACGTCATTTTTTTTTCAATGATGGTTTTGTATAAAATCAGTTTCCGCGAATTAGCGATCACGCACTCATCAAAAGTAAAAGATAGATGAAACATATTTAAAATATGTTGAGCGTTTCTTTTTTATTTTGAATATCTGCCGTAGAAAATGCGTGACTTTTAATAAAACGAAATTTATTACAAAAGAATGTTGCGAATTACAAATAGATAATACGAAAAATTGTAACGATTTATATTACGAACATAAATTTTTTTTCTTTTTTTTGGAATTTATCGCATAGTCAAGTTAATCGATTAAATTGATCGTAAAAGGTTTTTATTAGTTTGATTATAGTACGAGAGAAAGAGAGAATGTGTGTGGAGAAGCGCGGGCGGCACACATCAGGCGGTGCTTTTCGCGATCGCGTTTTCGTATTGGCGAACGGAATGCCGTGCGTAAAAGCATGTCGAGAAGATGCATGCTCGAGCGTCGTTACGTGCTTCGACGGATTTACTCGCGGAAAACTCATGTTCAAGCTCTTACTTGCAGTCGCAAATGAGATTTTTTTCGGACTTCGTGCCCCGCATCGAGCGGCAATTTAATTTCGAATGTAAGAAAACCTAGGCGGGATTAGGGGGAAAAACCGGGTGACAGAGCTCGAGCTCGTAACCGCACTTTACGACTCGCGCGTCAATCCCGGACCCGGAATTATCCGTCGCGCGATCGCGCGACGGAAAAATTATTATTACAGGCTGTTGAAAATTGTACAAAAAAAGAAAAAAACAAAAAAGAATCACGGACTCTACTTTGGCCGAATCGTACGAGAGAGAGTAAATGCAACATCGGCTCTCGCTCGTCCGGGAAGATGCTCTCCAGGGGTTTTCTCGCGAAACCGCGCGCGCATTACACCTCGAGCAAAACAAGTTACATTCACCACCGTCACTACGAGTAGGGAGGGAGGGAGGGAGGGAAGGAGTGTAATCGTGATCACGAAAGTCCTTCGAGCGAGACGTTCGAAATTTGCGACAAGTCGGAATTTGCCGTGTCTCGGCAAATCGACCGGTTAAAGGTGCATTAGTGGAACGCTGCGAGTTCTTCGCTAACTACTAACGTTGCGATCGGAACGAGAGAGATAGATAGATAGTGAGAGAGACGAACCTACGTGGTGGTCGAGCGTTCTTCCATCGACGAGTCGACGCAGCGACGAGTCCGACGAACGTGATATCGAGATCTCTTTGTCGATCTCTCAATCACGACGATCGGAATGCGTAAGGAGAAGAATGAAGGCGTCGCACTGACCGAACCTGGCGAACTGACATGCCCGTTAGTCGTCATAGACCGAAGGAAGAACCATCCGAGAGCACAGGACACCCCACCGCCGCTGTCAACGGGGGAAGCGTGGGAGGCACTAAGCTACTTTGGATTTTTTCCTCTCCCTCTACCACGGTGCATCAGCGCGCGACAACGCCGAGTCATCGGTGATGGCTCCGTGCTCTCTTTCTCTCTCTCTCTTTCTTTCTCTCTCTTCGTGTTGAACTTTTCCTCGAGAACAAAACGCAAGTAACGCCGCAGCGTGGTTTTGAAGCTAGTCGTTCGAAATGATTCGATTAATTGAGAGAACAAGAAAGAGCGTGTTGATTTCGAAAAGAACTTCCGTAACAGACTCAACGACGCGGCTAATTCCCAGGTTAAAACGGATAAACAAAAGGAAATGAGAGAGTTAAATATCTATGTTCATTCCTTTGAGCTCTGCTCGACGCGGATAATTTTGGACGAAAAGATTAATGAAATTTCCGGGAGCGCGCGACACGCTTCACGAGCGCTGGCCCCTGCGCTCTTCCCAACTCTCCCCCACGTAAAGCACGATCATCGGAAACACGTTTAAAATATATACGAAGCGATGAAATAGATGTCGTAAATTTTTCGGCAAACGCGCCTACACACATCGGAAACTTTCGTATTAAAGTTCGGCGTGAAAAACTTTTCCGGGTTAATACGCGAGATAAAAGTTTGTAAAATGAGAAAGATATGAAAATGAGGGGTTGCAAAATATAATTTATCGAAATTTTTATTAACCACAATTGCGCGGGAAGAATTTTTTTATCGAGAAGAAAAATTTGAACTATTTAACAATTCATTAGTGTTTGCATTTATTTCACCCTCGCACCGGGAATCACTTCCCTCCCCCTCCCCTTTCTCCTCCTTTTCCAACAAAACCTAGAAATTGTATTTAGAGAAAAATCTTTTGCCGAGATCGGTTTTACCGTAAAGTTTCTTTTCAAAGTTTCACTGTATAGAAAGCTGCTCCAAATTTACGACTTTAATCTCGATACTATCGATACTTTGTATAGTCGACGTGCTGCTAAAACATACAAGTTAGCAAAAAGACTTAACGTTTATCAAGAATGGAAACCGAAACCTCGGCACGTGTGTTAAGCCCAGAGGATATTGTAACGTGACATCGTTTATAAAACCGATAAGACGCCAGACGTTGAAGATCGGGCTGTCAATCGGGAGAAAAATACAGACAGAGTCGGACTAAAAAGAAAAAAAAAAAAAACAAAAGAAAAATATTATTAGCTTGGGAAAACGAGACAGGCTTACGTGAGAGATACGTGAAGTAACCAAACGTCTGGATTGATCGATCGAAGACACTGAAACGGAATGCACCGAGTTTTAAGACGCGATCGAATCAACCATGGAATCGAATTTTAAATTCCCTTTTCGAAATTAAAAGACACGACAGATCGCAGGTTTTCACCCTCGTGCAGAGGCACACCTTCTATCGCGTCAAAGAACAACAGTTCTGTCAGCTGGATAGTCGCACGACCATCTAAAACTACTCCAACTTTAATTTACAAACAATTGAAACAATCAAACAACAGCGTGTACAATTAAGCGCACCACATGTTCAAGTCGTCTCATCGGCGCGAAATGAAATTCCGACTCGGATTCGAACTTGCGAGAATTTGCTCGAAGTGTCAAGCGCGTTCGGATCGCGCGCTTTCATCCCGTCAATTACGAATTTGCGCTACCGGCTTGAGTATCATTCAACTTGCAAAAACTTCTGCGTCCGTCCAGTCTTCTCTTTCTTTCTTTTTCTCTGTGTCGAGACTCTCGTCCACGTGAAAACTGCAACTGTCGCGGGGCAGGCTGCGACGCGGCAGGATTCGCGTACGTCGTCTTCCTCGTCGTGCGTGAAAATTATCGGCACGTGTAACGCGGACTGACTGGGAGCGAGACCGACTCGTGTGTTCGACCGACCCGTCGTGTTCCGAGCGAGTAACTGTCGGCCGAGAGGAGCGTGGGAGGTCTTGCAGGTACCGCGGCTCCGTGGCGTAATGGCAATCACGCGGCCTCACGCCGACCCTTTGGCGCGCTTCGACCTCTCGGCAGTTTCCGGCGCGCGTTCGGTTCGCTGGCGCTCGCTGCTCGCGTCGTCGAGAGTCGGCGCCGCCCGCTAATGTATCTGCGAGTACCTTTTATTTTTCATCTAATTTTTCTTTTATATATATATATAATACAGATCTCGACATTCACGCAGTTTCAAAGCGATCGATTAATTAAACATTTTTCAGAAAAATTGTTATATTTTTCTTTGAGAAATCTCAAGATGATTTAAACAGAAAAAAAAAACTTTCGAAAAAGAGTTAATTTGTTCAATTAACTATTAAAGTTGATACGAGCCAATATATCAGATGTACGTGCAATTATATATTTACTTTCCTTAAACGTGTAAATTAATACACATGGAAATTCGAATTAAACTCAACTGGAAAATTCACATGGGATGCCTGGTTTGCATCACTCGCATGTGAATTTACTCCCCGTGGAAATAAAAAATTCCATTGCAAAAAGGACACCTTGACCAGGAATCAAATCCGGATTTCCCGCATTTCAATTCGGCCGCTAAGGCAGGTTTAAGGAAAATAAATAAATAAATGTATATATAATTACAGCAGGTACATCCGCTCGTATCCTTTAATACTTGGTTGCACATTTTCACGAGCTTTTAAATTGTTATTATAAATTGTTTTGTTTATTCCTTTTTTTTACTACATTCGATAGAAGATGTTGTCGGTTTGTTAATGAAAACCGAAGAATAATCAGCGCAAGAACAATTGTTCCGATTAATTTAAAAAAACGCACGTGTATAAAAATCGACTGCGATAAGAAAATTAAACTACTAGGTTGCGCAACGAAACGCTGATATCATGTGTATCATAATTGTCAGCACAAAAACTTATTTTGATAACTTACAATAAGACAAACAGTATATCTCGTTACAAATGCCAGAACGTTCGACCGATGTCAAAAAGATCAAATTTCTGCGCACCACCGTAGACGCACAGTAGTACATATCGGGAACGTCACGGACATCGGGCGGCGAACTGCGATATGGCAAGTTGGCCGACACGTTCGGTACGCGCGGATTATAAAACTTTAAATAAAATAACTTTAGAATCACGAAGTCTATGTGTATGTATGTGTGTATGTGTCTGTATGTATGTGTGTGCGCGCACGCGGGCGTGTCGCAATGGACGACGACGACGACAACGACGGAAACGTTGACGGCACGGGCGAAGAACGAAGGAGAACGCAAAGAGGGAAAGGAAGACGAGAGAAGGGTGAAATGCCCGCGCGACACGATGTAGACACGTTCGCGGAAGAAAGGGACAGCGCATGTTTATTCAAACCCATCTTATATCGCATTTTCATACTAATGGACTTTTTCAACTCGAGACCGACCGAGAGAGCGTGCCCTACGTTTCCGTTCTTTGGCTTTGGAAATGCGGCGGAGCGTCCCGGACGACGACGATCTCTCCCGGATTATCATACTCGCGTTAGCATAACAGTTAGAATCTCGACTGCGGGAGAGATGGGCTAAGGTAGGCGGAAAGAAAGAGAGAGAGAGAGAGAGAGAGAAAGAAAGAGGGAAAGAGCGCAGTCGAGTAATGCTCCCGATTTCTCGACTCTCGGATACGTCGGCGACACCTAGATAAACGATCGACCTGACGACGCTTTGATTTATTCGTCTATTTTCCGTAATCGAGACGGTAAACCGAGCCATTTGGTTTGAAAATTGTAAGAACGAAACTCAATGGAAAGAGAGATGCGGGTACAAAAGTTGATGCAATCTACTTAGTCTGACAAGATTTTCGTAACGGCTTGCTTTATTACGAGTGAACAGGTCACCTCTCTCTCTCTCTCTCTCTCTCATTTCCTGAATTAATTTGAACAGATATATTTACAGCATCACAACAGAAAAGTGAAATAATTTGATTTTTAAGTTATTTATAGTTATATTTCAAATATATGCATTTTGCTTGTTTTATTTACCAGTGACGTGACGCAGTTTTCTGATTTTAACTCGAAGTAATATGATCAAATATAATATTATAAATTATCGTTATATTATTTACTTTCCGTGTTTCTGCTTTTATATTAAATTGTATTAAACAATATTAACGCAAATAGATTTATAGCGCAAATAGATTTCGTGTCTGTCATCTGTGTGTGTTTTTTTTAAACACCGTAATATTACAAACAAGACAAGTTTCTTAATTACGAGAGGTTATTATATAATGGACGAAAAATGTTCGGAATATAATTTTTACACACCGTAGAAATAAAATATCACACATTCTCCCGCTTAAGAATAAAACTTATTTCTCAGCGTCCGCATAAAAGCACCCCGACTGTTTTTATACAGAACACGTCCATTTGTCACGCTATCATTTTTTTGCGATCGCTTCGAGCGTCTTCGGAGTCGCGTCTCACCCTTAAGGTGAAATAAATTTCTCGCCTCCCGCTGTAATTCGCGGGTGAGTTCGACTCATTCGGCTGCAACCGCGCATCACAAACGGGAGGGAGGGTGGCATTTCTGCGTCCCCACCTACGGGCCGAAAATTACTTTCGGCTTCGGGTGCACGGAGATAGCGCGGGGGCAAAATTTTCGTTCTACTCAGGGACGATTAAACAAATCCAGAGCGCCGACGCCGCCCGCGCGCGCGCCTCGTAATTCTCCCGACCGCGTACGTATTGTCGTAAATTACAAAAAAGAGGGTCTGAATTGCACGAGCAACGGCGCGTGCACGTGAACACACCGCGAAATAAACGCGTCTGTGTTTCGGCGTCCGTGTGCGACACGTAAACGCGGCGCTGCATCGGGATAATACTGTCCAAGAGTCAAATCCGCATCCCGAAAGAAAGAAAGAGAGAAAGAAAGAGAGAACTGTTGGGTCTTGAGACACAATCCAGAAAAAAGCAATCCTTTGTGTATTTAGACAGCGTTTAAAACCGGTCTCGTACGAGACTGTGCGCGTCTTTTATTCATCGTAAAAGATTAAGGAAAATCGGTAAGATTACTTGTCGCGCAGGATATTATTCACGCTCGTATCAAGTGTTTCTTTTTGGAGAATGGAGGAAACTTTAAATTTTAAATTTTATTTAAAATTTAAATTTTATTTAAAAATAAAAACATTTCAGTTTTGAAGTTTCAGGCGCGAAATAGAAATAATTCGGTTTCTTTGGTGTTGTGTTTCATAAATTACACACACACACACACACACACACACACACATAATACTCTCAATTCTTAAGATGTTTGTCGCTTATAAGTTTGATGAGTTGCAAGTTAAATTAAATTGTATTTTAAGATGAGTCAAAAATTTTGCCTCAAGAATTCCGCAATTTATGTATCAGTGTTTGTTTTTCTCATCCTATTTTCTATCTCTGCAGTTTCGTACGATAGGATTATATAGAACGTACGTTCAAGGGTTGCACGGAGATCGGCAAGAAAGAGGTTCTGCTGAACAGCGAATGTTCGGCGGATCAAACTCCAGAGGAATATTACTGCAGCGTACTGTACCGTGCACGCATACACCAACTGTTTGTCGTTGGTGCTGTTCGTTTGTTACGAGTGGACCTTAAGTGTACGAGGTGCCACGGTAACGCCTACCAATCTGCTGTTTGTCCTCCGACCACCCGCTGTTCTCGCCGCCACCGCCCCCTCGGCGCGCTTAATTCCCGTGTGCGCGAAATGAAGCTTAAAGCCGAAAATGAATTCTAAAAAGCGAGCGAGCAAGCGAACGAACGGTCCAGCTGATAAAAGCAAACCCGCTTTCATGTTCGAACGACACACCACGCGAGAATCGCGCTCGTCCCATATACATATCCACGAGAGAAGACCTAGATTAAAGGACGATAATTAAGGGAGCGAAATGAATATAAGTACGTCGCACATTTTTACAGAATTACGTACAGTCGATTGTGTAAAAAAAAAAAAAGAAAAAGATCGATGAACTAATTTTAAACGAAGAAGTTTCAGGAAGCGTAAAAAGTTTTTGGCTTACGCGATCTTTATTTATTTATAACGCTTCCCGCGATGAAACACGGAGTGACGCAATACTTTTATAAATTCGGTTAAGTTTTCATTTCTATAAAAAATTTTTATGTAAAACGCTAAAGTTTTAAAGAAAATTTATTTTCACATCTAAACGATTACACACACATGAAGACGCTGTATGTAAAGTATGTTTATTTATAAATGTTCGATGCGAGATACTATCTTTCCCGGGAACTCTTGCAACAATCCATCTGTCACACTTGAGAGAGCGACGTTCGCGCGCGATCGAAATGGAAATCAGTAAGTTCGAAAATATGTAGCTGTCTTCGCGAATTGCCAGAATCTTCAAGTAGTTTCTATATGTGCGGCCCAAGAATAATTCGGACTTGCGCGATGCGGGTCGGAACTAACGTCATTGATGCGTTTACCAGAAAACTTGAGCGATATACGGGATATAAATTAAGAAAATTAAGATTGCTTCTAGAAATATTACAGCTCTGAATAAGAGAACAGGTTCGAATAAAGAACAGGTTTTATATCAGTTCTTCGGTCATATAATCAGTCGCAAAAATACGTTCGAGAAAACGTTCACTTAGGTTTTGCAGAATTGAGATCTACGTTTAATCACGTAATCAAAAATTCCGAGAATATCTTTAACATAAAACGCGAGTATTCTCCGACAAATTTAAAATCAATTTATTTCGACAAGATCGCACTTTACCAGGAAAATAGTTTAAAACGCCACATATTATTAATTACCAAATTCGCGAAATCTATCTAATCAACGAGTTAACTCACTAACTGACACAAATTGAGAGAGCGCTGTAAATGTGGAGAAAGCGTTTCTCACCGTCATTCTCAAGTTATTGATATGTACGTGGAAATAACCGAACTTGGAAACAGGGACACAATTTCATGCGTTTCCGCTCATCTTCTATTCAGCTAAGTCTCGCAATACACACACGCTATGTCATTTTATACCTTAGAAATGGAACACATCTTGGCGTAGACGCCATTCGATCCACATAGTCGGGATGTAAAATTCATTCATTGTGCGAATTTCGCATTAACGCCAACATTATGCGAGCAAGTATAGCGGTGTAATAAGGAGAACGTGCACGCGAACATTTATATAAGCTGTTAAATAAAACTTGCACTTTTCTAAATCTGAATAAAGTCACAATTATAAGCTACGAAACATTTGTAGGCCACAAAAAAATGACATTTTTCTAAATCTACAAATAGTCACAATTTACGCTTTTAGCAAATTTAAAAATCACGTTTGTATTAGAATCGGCGGAACATCAAAGATCGATATATCGTAATCTCGCGCTCTCATTTTTAAACTATTTATACACATAACAATATCCATTCTGCCAATTACGTTTCAAACAAAGTGGACATCGTATGTGTCACGAGAAGAGGATCAATATTACAGAAGTTACTCTCGCAAATTACCTTAAACGAAAGTGACATTTTGAAATTTTTATTAATACGTACAGTCAAACGCGAGTATGTTACAAACGTGTATGTTAGCAACTGAATAAGTTTTATTGATTAGCATATTGTGGAAATGTAATACGCGACGTTTTAGAACAGAGAATCGTGTCTCTGTGATATAAGGAAATAAATGCCACGGTGTTATTTCACGTCAATAAACTATGGCCCATTAGCGGCGCTAATGTAAAAAAAAAGAGACTCAAATAAAGACAGCAAACAGAAAAGAAAAGAACAAATAAAAAAGATACGGATATAAATTGCGATAAGACGCAAACATTTTGCGGCTTCGGTGCATACCTCTTTCGGATGACACATGCGAGTGGTCAATTAGTGACTCGCGTCGTGATGTGCGGCGAGCTCGTTTTTCGCCGTAAAACCCATTCGCGCTGCCCTGTCGCGAAAGTGTAAACGAACAGCCGCCCCCTGATCGACGTAATGTATCTTCGCGCCGCGCGCGAAGATGCAATCGCGAAACGACGTGGATCATGCCAACGCAACGGCATGCAACAAGGACGCAACCCTCATAGGTGGTATCCACCCTGGCACGGCAACTCCGACGCAAAGTTGATACGCTATTGATAGGATCAAACATGCATTTGCGTATTACGCGTACGTTGCTTTTATAACGCGAGTTAAGCTCCATCATGTTTCGAACGTGTGTCACTATGACTGATGATCCCTTTTATTGGTGGAAAACAAAAAAGAAAAAAAAAGAAAAAAAAAATAAACCGAGAGGAATGTCAGTTAAAAATTGAAATATGCGACAAGTCGAAATTTGTTTTTTTTGCGACTTTTTTTTTTTAAATAAAGAAGTTGAAATGAGAGAGAGTTTTGGTTTATTTGATTTTTTTCTAGGTTTATTTGTTTATCTCGATGTAAAAGCAATAAAAAGCTTTATATTCGCCGAGAACTATATTTCTAATATGTTCGCAATCGGTTTTGGCGCGCAGGGTTTTGTCCGTATGTATAAAACGCGCAACTGCACTTCGGTCGAGAAAAATTCAGCGATGCGAAATGTCCACCGCGACTACGTATTAGAATACCGTTTTTTTGCGGCGCCAGGAATCTATTGTTTGTCCCGAAACTATCGCGATATAAAAAAGCAGTTCGTGTGTTTGTGTGCGCGTGCGTGCGTGTGTGGTAACCAGTTAAGGTCTTCGCAATTCCGTCGTGTACAGTTAATTATCGCGCGATGTTAGTCGCGTAGTTGCGCGTTTTCCGCGCTCCGCGAGACAGAAACTTTAATACAAAAATTTGACTTGAAACTTAATATAAATAATATACGCGCGCGCGAGTGTGTGTTTTAATTTTGTTACATCGAGCGCGGATATGTTTCCTTACTAAAAGTGCACACACACACACACACATACGCACACATACACTTATCAAAAAAAATAATAGCGTTTTTAAACTTAAGCAATATCGAGAAAGGAAAATTTTCGGTACACGCGTCCTGTGGGACGCCAGTTATCCCAAATCTCTCGACAAACGCACACGCGAAACGAAGTCGAGTCGCGATCGGGTGAGCAGCGTTTTCAGATACGATCTGAGCGCATTAGTCGCAGATGTTTCTTTTGCATCTTCAGGCAAAGTGCGAGAACGATAAATTCTCGTAGACCGGACTGTATCGTATTCTCGTGTGTTAGTGCTGGCGGCGTTAAGAAGTAAATGACACGCAAAAGAGAGAGAGAGAGTCTCGCGTAAACCCTTAATGGTCGATCGTACGACACACCGCCGCAGTCAGCTTCTAATCGGACAGGCATCAAACGCCGAAGGCACACGGTCTACCATTATGAACTATTACCGCGCCGTGCCGACCACACTTGAGCTCCACCCGTCATGCTCCGTTTTAGCCACCGTGTCGCTTTACATTTAAGCCGCGGTTTAACAACCGCTAACAGTACAGCAATGTGGATTTAAGTAAACTATAATTTAGATAATTCGCTGTACTTTTTTGCATCCGCGGCACGCGACAAAAAAGGAAAGCTAGAGAGAGATTTATCTAACTCGATTATTAACCGTTACAGCTGCACAAGTTTCGCGGCTGAACACTTTCAGCAATTACGATGAAAATGTCGCTTACTGCGTGCAGTAAGTCTAAAAATTCAGTTTGCAATAACAATATTTGTTCTCCTTTAATATCAGGTAACATGACTGTGTATAAAAGAGCAGAAAGTCTCCGTCGTAAGACACGAAAGCCTCCCCGTAGCGCCATCGACTTCTCTTTCTCTCTCTCTCTCTCTCTCTCTCTCTCTCTCTCTCTATCACTATATATACTTTCGATAACGAATGCATCGCGCTACGTTATAAAAACAATCGTGAACGTCCCTCGGCAAGAAATACTGTTACTGCGAGAACCCCGCGCAGTAGTTTAGATTAATTTTATAGCGTAAAAATATTTCAAACCTCCCCCTTTTATTGAAGCACTTTGTTTTATACTATCACAGACATTTCGAGGTGTTATTGAAAAACGAAAAAGAAAGAAAATTGTATTAATTGTGTTAATTCTTCCGCACAAACACCAATGCGTGCGTGGGTTTCGATGTGTGTAAAATTATGCTAATACTATCGTGTTCTCGACACTTATTGCGTTTATTTTTTCGGGGTGCGCTGGAAATAAAACATGTTATTTGTCGAAAATGCGCGTTAAATTGAAGAAGGCAAATCTCTCGGGTCTAATCTATTCGATCCGTACCAGAAAAAAAAAATGGATAACACTACTGCAATATTTATCAATTATCGATCGGGGAAAACATCGGGGTGGTCGTAATTTTTTTCTTCCGCGAGGATCGTGCGCTGAAATTTCGTCGAAATTTATCGTATCCATCATTCGTTTTTATTCTTCAAGGACATACCCGTTGCGAAACGTTCGAGTCGGCCGGTTTATATATATATATACGCTCTTCCGAGGAGGACGCACCTGAATAATGTTCAAAGACGACGGGGGTTGACGTTTGTCGTGGCGGTGCCTAGCGTGCAGGTTAACCCTCCTCCCTCCTGTCGTTGCCTCCTGTTGCCTCATCCCCTACCTTAGGCACAGCGGGACTCATAATTGTCCATGGGGGTATATCGCTGGCGCGACGGGGGGAGCGAGAGGGCACCGGAGAGACACGAAAGTGGTTATGCGCATTCCTGCTCGAGAGGTAGAAGAGAGAGAGAGAGAGAAAGAGGAAAACAGGAACTCAATGAAAGAGGGAACAGAAAGATGAAGAGAAGGAAAGAGGGGAAGAGAAAGAGGAGGGGAAGTGGAGTGACGAGGGGTAAGTTAGCGAGAATCATCCCCCTGTGCCTCACGGCTGAATACTTGAATATTGATTAAGCATGCACATCGCGATTACCGGCGGGGACAGGTAAAAGCGCTCTTCTTGCGGGGTCCGCGACCTGCGTGTCTACGGATATTTATGTGGAGCGGTGCTTCGACGACGTCGCCCTTTTCCTGCCCACTTCTCCCCTCATTGCCTACCCCGATGACTGTCCCTTGTCAGCGCCCGTTTCCCCGTTGTCGTCGTTGTCGTCTTGGCGGGATAAAAAAAGCCTACCGGAAGACACGGGGATATTCGCCAACGAGAAAACTTCGCGCGTTTGTGTAAAAAACGGGAACGGATACCGGTGCGGCGTGTGCTTTGATTTACGGATCGCGGGATTATATTCTTCTTCGATTGCGAGCCGCGGGCGCGTTGCCCCAGTTCGTACACAGCTGCCGGTCAACGATTAACGGGAAGCCATTTCTCAATTTGCTTCTGTTTTTCTTCTCTCTGTTCTTTTGTTCGCGGCGCGCGCGAACTTAAAACAGACGTAAAACTGCCGCAATTAAAATCGTGTTTGACGATCTCTACGCGATTTCTTGCGTACAAACTTGCGAGAGCGATAATGCCGGCAAAATAGTATTCCCGTTAAAATAAGCGGCGAGATCTTTTTTTGATTGACAAGCAGCTCTCCGGTCAGAGACCGGAGATGTTTGTCGAGAACAGCCCCCGAGAAAATGGAGGACACAATTGTGATTGTGAATTGTTCATTCTGAATGGACGATAATTGCGAAATCGCGATAATGACGAAAAATACAAGTTTCGCTCATATATAGAACACGCCGTGTGCGTGTGCGTCCCGCCCGACTCGTTATGCACATTGTACAAATTCCCGAAGAATAATTAGCCCGATGTCCCCGGCGAAATATCATTATGAAAAACAGTTCGTTTCAATCGCGACGTATTTATCCGTTTCGTTTCTCAAACTAAAGAGTTTTCCAATCAATTACGAAAGAAGAAGAGCACACGTGTGTGTAGACGTTATCGAGCATAAACCGCGATTATCGATACGTTTTTGTTCCCTTACGAGGGGGCGAGCAGTGCGAGAATATAATTCACGAGCCGATACCACACCGAGCTAATTTACCCTCGCTCGAACGCGCGCGCCCGGCTGTCTAATTAAGCTCCGGCAAAGCCGGGACGCCGCGTACGTGTGGCCGCAATCGGGCGGGCTTTATACACCGACCGGCATCCGGGACGCTTCCACGTTGTTGACCACGATCATCCACCACTCGAGACGCGAAGGAAGCTTCCCCGAAAAAAAAAGCCGGAGGCAACGGGGGACGGACGCGCGAAAGAGAAAAAGATAGAAAAAGCCCCTCGAGCTTTGAATATTCAGTAGGTACGTACCCGGTCGCGCATCCCGGCTTTCCCGTCTGACCTTATTTTTCCGCGGAAAAAACCCGAAGCTTCCGTCGCTACTTAGGGATTTGCTCTTCGTCGTTTGCGAAGAAAAAACACGTCGCCGGAAATTTGCGCCCCGACGCTCGCGGTCGGACGAAGGACGAGTCGCGTTGAATTAACGTCAGGGATATCGAGACCAACGGCGCGCGTATAGATGATGAAAACGCGCGCGTCGGGAAAATGCAAAGTTTCGACGCAACGAGAAAATGCACCGAGGGTCATCACGACGGTCGTATCGATTCTTTCACGGGTCGGTAGAACAGGTAACTGGTCTCTGCACCATCTAAGCGCGAGATCGTTTTACCTTGACTGATAAACCAGCGGTCGTTGGTAAGACACACACGTTGGCAGTGATAAAGGGTAAGACTGCACCGTCCGGTTATCTCATGCAGTCGGTAAGATCAAAACCCCACAATTTTGAGTAGCTTGTTACAATTAAAAAAATTGTTTTATAATACGTTATTCAAATATAAACTTCAACAAAACAACGTGCAGATTCTTAGATTCTTTTAACCCTTTCGTTGCGGCGTCTAATGCAAAGAGCGTTTAGCCGTTCAGACCGATGGTCTACAGACGGCGAAACTTTTTGCTGGCGCGCATTCTGTAGATTGTAGAAAGTATAAAAGTCGACGAAACATTGAATTGCATCACAGTAATATAAAAATGCATGAATACGCGGTATTTAAAAATAATAAATACCGGGTGCTTGAAGGCACTTCTCAGAGCCATTTGCGCGATATCGGTTGAACGCCTGAAGGCGTCAATAGCTCAGATAACGAGACTTAAACGTCAACAGCAGGTGCCAACAGCATATTCTAAACGACTTTCAAATCGCCTATACTTTCAATCGCCAATGAAATAGATTAATATCCAGGCGCGCACTTGTGCGATTTTCTATGGTGTGCGCGATTATTCAATCGTGAAAATAAAATTCACAAGTATTTTTGTTGGAAGCGGGCGCAACAAAAATGTCAGATTGTCGCGACAACAGACAACTGCAGATTCGCCTCTGGTTTAAAGTGCATACAATCGCACACACACAATTCACGTAGTTACACTGTGTTTTTTATTTTTTTTTAAAAATCGCGATACTTACCGGGATAGTGACAGTCATGTTCGTCGCTACCGTCCTGGCAATCTTCCACGTAATTGCATCGCTGAGATTCCAGTATGCATCTGTTTACGTCGCACGCGAATTCGCCGGTGCTGCAGCCTGCAAGATGCGAAGTGTCACGTTAACAGCGTTTTTTTTTTTATATAAATTTGCCGTGTTTTTTTATCATATAATTATTCACGTCAAAATTTCAGACTTGAAAAATACAACGTACGGTAGACTCTCGAGTTTTACACTCCCACAATAAATCCTTTTCCCCTTCACATGTACTTTCACCAACACTACACGCCGTTTCCCTCGCATGAACGATGAAAGAGGATAAAGTTACTAAACTCGTGTATAGCCGGATATATCCCGAGCGAACGAATGTGGAGAATTAACCAATCGCATCGGACAATTGGCCGAAATCGTCGGTCGTTCGCTCGATGTGTGATCAGCTTTTCATATAGACAAATCGAGTCCTCTTTCGATTTCCGCGTTTCGACGGAATTAAATCGAGAGTCTACCCACATATCACACTTGATAGCGACGAAGTAGCTATTAATGCGCACAACAATTTACTTTTCAACGTAGAAATTGTTAGAAGAACGATCTCTCGCGTTAGCACGTACATATTTACATGCGCTGATGCAAAAGAAAAGTTCACGAATTCTTAATGTATACAACACATATGTACATAATTATGCAAAATAAGCGAAACGTCGGAATTTTCAAACATCGCGTGTAGCACATGCAACACATTGATTGTGCAGACAATAATTCGCACACAGAGATATTATAGATAAAATTATTTATACACACGTATATCTGAACTAATGATAAAAAATATTCAACACACGCGCGTGTTTAGCCAGAAGGATCCCGAAGTCTAACGAATAAATATTATCGAGGCCGATTGCGAGCAAAAATAAGATGTTATTTAAAAATTTTAACAAAAAATAGACATAATTCTGTGCGAAACGTTTTGCTAGAGTCTTCATCAGTCGCAAAATTTATGATGACAACAAATTTAAGAGGCTGCCGCAACAATAAAGAGGATCAGAAAAAACGCATAATGTTAAAAACATTTACGTTTCACCATCTACACCAATCTCGTGTTTCTCTTATTCCTTGGTGTCCAAAAACTATGTCACTTGCTTTTTAGTCAATCGAAGTAAAATCATTTTTTTAAATCGTCGATTTATAAATAATTTCAATAATGCCAATGCATTTGACTCTGTACGTTTTATTCGATAAGCAACTAATATAGAATCATTTTTGAAATGTTCTTTCTAAAATTATGTAATATATATACAACTTATATCACATAATTTTAGAATTTATATGTAACTTTTTTTGTTAAATATTTTTAAACAACATCTTAATTTTGCTCGCAATTGGCCTGGATTCTATCTATTTATTGTACGTTCCATATTCTTTATTTTCTAGTATAACAAAAGCGTTGGTATTTATTTATGTAACTTTTATTTAGATTTTGTCTGAGTTAAAATTGCGTGTAAACAGATGGATGTTTTTACATCGCGCGGATTACATTTGTTTGTACAAATACTCGCTGAAACGACTATCTTCGATCCTTCCTAGCTAAACTCTTCCGTTATTATTGAGATCCTCAGCGAGGATTTGTCTCCGCTCAACCTGTACCTGGATGCGAGCAATCGACTTCATCACCACCGTCATCGCAATCCGGGACACTGTCGCACAGCTGTACCGCGCAAATGACACGGCTGCCGTCTTTGCAGCGCACCGTGTCGTCGGCGCGACACTTGTTCGACGACGGTCTCAGGGTGGATTCGCCTTCGCCATATCCGTCGATATACTCGTCGATATCCGTCACCTCCGGCTTCACCTCGCGCGGCATCTCCGTTGTCTCGTCCGTCGTTTCCGGAACGGTTCTCGATGATTCCGGATGGAGCGGCGCCACGGTGATGTGTTCGGAATCTGTTCGTTTCGTGTATCACAGGCTCGGTTCAATGACAACGGTTTTGCGCGAATGTTACACGCGTGTTAGAAGGTGAATTAGATGACAGGCAGACACATTGAATTCCCCACCAGCTCGCAGATATTGTGTTTTTAAGTGTTTGCTTCGGAAAAGTTACAGCGGGAGAAAGAATGTTGTTATGTTATGTTGTACTCGTACGTATGAAGTTTGAAATAAATTATTTCTATAATGCGTAAAAATTTTTAAGTTTTAGAAGCGCACTACACTGGTCTTTTCTTGTGTGCGTTTGTTATTTAGAAATATATAATAATATTATATATAAATACAGGGGATTTTGTTATTTAAAATTAAAAACTCGAAGAAACAAGGAGCCAAGCGGAGAACCTGCTGGAAATGAACTCGCTACCTGTTGGATTTTCCCAAGATTCAACATGAAGTATTCTCTCTATTACATTAGAAGTGAATGCAATTAAAGAACTTAATGCTCGATAAAGTAAATCATGCGGAGTCTACAGCGAAGCTATTGATTACAGATATGTGTTACAACATACCGTATGTTCTGTACACTGTGCGGTTTTTGTTAGTCTTCGTTAGCTGAGAGAAGATAAGAATATAATTGCGTTTTTCAGACAAGCGTAAGTGGATCGTGTCTTATTGATTTTTTCCGTACAAAGAAGATTACGAGGAAAATGCGAGAATTGAACTTCGCGTACTTACCCTGATCCGTTCTGAAATCCCTTGGACAATTGTCTTCGTCGGAACCGTCGTCGCATTGCAACACGCCGTCGCAGCGCGACTCTAACGGCACGCACACGCCGCTTCTGCACCTTAATTCGGTTGCTTGATCACATTCCTCTACGTCTCTGTCGGCTGCTCCGCGTTTCACGATTACGTGCATTCATTGCCGAGAATGGACAAAACAAGCGGCGCCAGAAAAGAAAAGTTTACAAAACAAAATAGTTAAAACTCATATAAACTATAACAAAAAAAATATATAGCAAAAGAAAATAATAATAAATAAACTTTAAATTAAGAAGAATTGAATGAGAAACTGAGAAATTAAAATAATTACACAATAACATTGAAGTAATTATAAGATGTCTGAAAAGTGTTGACACAACCAAAATGTAAAGATAGATTGAGTCAATCTGAAAAGTCATTTTGCGAAATTTGCAGCATTTATTGAGTTATTAATTAATTAATTAATGTGAGCCAATAAGCTCGTAGAAATCCGGATTTTAAAGGCGTATATGATTTTCAGTTGATTTGAAAATCAGCTGATTGTAAAGAATAGTTTCACACGCCGCTCGCTTTGCTCTGTCTCTCGTTGCTGGAAGATTGCATAAGATAGCTATTTTTCTTTGCAACTAAAAACACACCTTCACCTACAGAATTGTTTACTTCGGCTGCGTCAAAATTTTTCAGACACTGTATATATATATAATAAAAATTTACAGATAAAGTTGCGCATCAAGACAATTCGAAGCTGTCGTTGCATTCGTCGTGCGTAACTACTTACGTCGATGCTTCTACGAGCACATAAAAAATTGCGCCCACCGAAATGATCGATTTTAATTTTCGCGATGCTGCGCAATAACACACAGACCGTCGTTTTTCTCAAAAACGTAAATTTGCGCGTAAATTTATTTCTCACGCAAAACGGTCATTAATCAATTTCGACTGTTAAAGGAAATCGACTATTCGATATATTGACTGAGTCTTCGCACTTCTTGTATTCAGACTTTTCGTGGTATTACGAAGAGCCGAACGAATTACGAAGTTTAGTTTCGAAAGCTCCAACGGTGAAATCGATCATTTCCAGTTGTTAGGGAGTAGCCACCGGTCGAAAATACCTTGGAATATCCTGAACGTGAATCCCTCCGGATTTACTTGGACGGTGCCCAAAGAATGATATCGCAGTTGAGTTTCTAGAACGTCACGCACCTCCACGTTGTCCCTGAACGTCGAACCAATGTCTAAGGTGACTTGCGACGTGAAAGCGTCTGTCGTCGGTCTGTGAAATGATGATGTTGCGAGGTAATAATATAATTGAGAACATTGCACGATTTTAAAGAAAAATTATTTAAAGCGAAAATATGTATGTGCGATTTCCACTTACGAGATTTTGACGACGGTGGCGAAGTGATTGAATCCCGGAATGTGACGATTGTACAAGTTCTCGATAGCGTGAGTGAGATTTCCACTTAATTCTCGATACTCAGGACTGTTTCTGTCGGAGTATTCGCGCCTGTAGG
This sequence comes from Pseudomyrmex cubaensis, assembly GCA_014825685.1. NCBI lineage: Eukaryota > Metazoa > Arthropoda > Insecta > Hymenoptera > Formicidae > Pseudomyrmex > Pseudomyrmex cubaensis. The sequence continues at coordinate 8,903 of QVOA01016966.1, read as the reverse complement.
GCTCGCCAACTGTCAGCGTTACTCGATAATATCCTGCAAGAAAATATTGATAATCGCTAATTAATTTATTGTAAATACATAGACAAATGTTTTAAAACGGGTTTTTTTAATATTATTTTTTTAGAGTGTCTCATCTCTACAAGAAATATTTTGCGTTGAAAGCCAAAGCGTTATACAAGTTTGTTAAAGAACTAGAAATTCTTTTCTAAATAAATTCTTTCTAATCAGTATTTAATTTTTAATTAATGAAATGGAGACACTCACGCGCTTTGCCGTCACCGGGGCGCAAGTTTCCTGTTAGATGAGGCTCCAGGTCTTTCTCGTTCGCGCTGCCTTCGATATCTCCCGATCCGGTCAGATCCTCGTCGTCGGAATTTCCGTACGTCACCGGGATTCTTTTACTTTCCGCAGCGTTGTTGATCTCATTATCGTGCTGTATGTGAAAACACAATAGTTTTTGTATACATTGATATTCACAACTTGGTTTTAATTAACAATTAACAATTTAACTAAATTTTAAGTAACGAACTTGTAAAACAACAAATTTTCAAAGCGAAGTTTCATACCTCGTCGTCATCGACTTCGTTCATTTCGCCCTTTTCGAGAGTTAACCTTTCGATAGTACCAGCGGCCAGATTTTCGGCGCTTGACAGGTCAGGCTTGCGAAAACTGGTCTGATTTTCCTCATATTGATCGATCGGAAGAACCGAATTGTTAATATCTCCCTGCTGATCTTGGTCTACATAAAAGAATTAAACAATCGACATTAGACGTTAAACATTATGCAATTAAACAACAGACGTTATACTGCGTTCTAATAAATTCTATCTGTATATATATTAACTTAGAAAAGTTAACGTACCTTGCGGTGTCGGCGTGGTAGTTGTGGTTGTGGATGGCTCGGCGATCAAATCCCACACATGCCTTTTTATCCTCTGGAAAAGGGATTCGTTCTGTTGCGTTTCGATCAATGGTGCTGAGGCCGCGGGTTGTTTACCGTCTGGATCAAAAGTCAAGTCATCGTCCTGAAAAAGCAAATCGCAATTGTAGATTGTGTGAATTTTGTACGAGCAACTTCCGCAGTTTTTTTCCATCTATTTTATATATCGATCTGAAATATTTAACTTGATTTTCCTTAGCTACTTCCGTCACACCGCGCGAAAGATACGCTCACAAACGTATAAAAACATTAAAAAATGTCAATATTCTTACGAACTATATTTACAGACGGAGTAAAAAAAAAAAAAGAGGTTTTTTGTTTCCTGCACATTCTTCAAATAGTTTTTAAAAATATCCGCTGTACGTATTCGGTTACAATTTTTCGCCGCTTTATGACAAATGCATAAGTCACTATCTCATCGGATGTTCGCGCGGATCTGCCACCTGAATAACCACGCGTGCGCGAGCGCACTATCGTGTGAGAGACACACCATCGAAGGAGGTGTTGTATCGCGAAGTATCCTCACGTGTTCCTCATAAAGAACCAATTCTCACCTAAACACACGATATAAATTCAGGATCGTCGGGCTATTCTGCCGCGCAGCGGCGCGTCGTGATTCCGTAAGAACCGCGGCAAACTGCCCAGGATTCGAGAGTACGCGCGGGTCAATGACGCGCGCGGCGTTCGTGCGGAGATGAAAATGGAGAATCGGCCGTACTTTTTCGCAGAGAATACGACGGAAGTATGAGGAGCCAGTCGCGAGGAATAACGTATCGTTATGGGCGAATACTTGACGAGACTTACGTATCTTCTGGGCCGGTTATATGCAGAAGCGTCGCCTCTTTTCTCCCTTCCCTCCCCTCTCCCCCGTCACAGCACGAGTATATGAATAATATATCGCCATTCTCGAGAATGCAAAAGAAACAATAATTGAATGACGAACGCGTCGGGAATAAGTTCCTTCGTGTGCGAAAAGAAAGAAATTTTTTTTTCTAAAAATTCTCAATGATTCGAAATGATTAAACTTCCTAAGTAGATATTTCGAATTTCTTCCGGCGGAAGGTGATCTATTTTTTTTTTTTTTGGATAAAGTAATTTATTTAATTTGCTGAACGAGAATGTTAAAAAGTAACAAATACCTAGGGTTTTGCAAAATAAATCTGTCAATTCTTTTAATAAAATACTTATCGCGGGGATAACACACACGAGAGATCTCACACAGGTGTGTATCTCGTTCTCTTGTGCACTCGCGCGACAAAGAGCATGCACGGCGCCGCAACACGTGAGCGGAAATGTCGGCGCGTCTTTTTTCCACGTCGGGCGGGAAGCCTCGTGCACCGGTAATGAAGCTTAAATCGCGCCAGACGAGACGTATTATTACGGTGGCGCGTTTACACGCCGCGCGAGCATCATTTAAGGATTCGCGTGCAACATATCCGACGTTCGCGCGGCGCTTTTACACACACACACACGTGCGCGCGTAAACTTTTGTTCGTGCGTGCACACGCCGCGTCGAAAATGCGAGTGTCGCGTGTTACATAACTCTGAACCCCGGTTTTAATGAGGCTAACGACACGGCAGAACGTTTATTAATCCGCGCGCGAGACTGTGTCCAAACATTTGCTGCACGCACGCGAGATGATCGGACCGTCTCTCTTGTCGCGATTAAAAGATCGCATTAAAGTAACGGATAACGGCAGATCGGGAGATGTGATATAAAAGATATGGTTATGAGGTTTTGAATTACCGCTTTATACTTTTGCTTCGAGTTACTCGCAAGTGTGTTTTCGCGAGCATTAACAATTACAAGCATCGCGATTCAGGAGCAGCGCGCGACAACACAACCGACGCGCTCGTTGTTTCGAAATTGCGGAAGTCCGGACTTAGTCGAGAGAGTCGCGCACTGTGAGATAAAACGCACTGCGAGAGAGACCATTTTAGATTGCGATAACGACCATGATGCGCGGCACATCCTGCCAGAAAACAACCGGCACGTTGTTCGCACACTCGCTTTTATTACAGACAATTTAGCGATTCGGTCCGCATCTGAACTGTCCCTTAAACGGCTGCAGCGATACGCGTACCGTATCGCGTTATTGGTTAATGTGACGCGCGAGTGAATTTTTCACAAGGCGAAAAGACTATCGGAGAGCTTCCGTGGATCGAGATAAGTTCAATGAGAATCAACGAGAGTTCTATGTGATCGCAAAAGAATTATTTAAAAAAAAATAAAATAAAGTATATGTTAGAGATGATTTGAGAACTTATATATTTTTTAATACTTAAGAAAATAAATAAAAAATAAAAACTAAACGCAACGTTTGTCAAACACTGTCTCCTAATTACAATCTTTTTTTATCTCGATTGTGTTCCGCTAGATGCTTCGAAGACCCGATGCAAACATCGTCGAAAACGCGCGGGCGGCACTTAGTGGTTTCGCAAAGACCGTTAACAAATATTCACCGATAACGAGATCATAAACTCACGCGCGCGGTCAGGTGTCATAATAGAGTCTCTTCTCGGGGGAAGAGGGGAGAGGGAAGGGGGAAAAAAGAAAGACTTTGACCACAAAGAGAATGCGGAGCGCCATCGGTGCGCTCCTGAGACGCGGAACTTTGTTATTCCGGGCAAGTTTTACACGGGATTCCGCAGCTAAGTCCACTCTATGATCCTTTCACGGCAACTACGTGCTCATACTTCGACAAAACACCGCCCCTATAGTCCGAAATCCTTAAAATGCATGGGAAATACGTGTTGGCGCAGGTTAAGTAGCCGTAGGAAATTCGTCGTGCGTCGAGCAGGACTGAAGAACTTCGGAAGGCTTTAAGATGGCAAAGTTGTCGGAGACGCGACGGAGACATATAAGATGCCCGGTTAACCTTCCCATTTTCATCTTCTTTTTTTTTTCTCCCTTTTTTCTTCCCTCTTAACGAGCCTTGTCTCATCTCGAATCGAATAACGCGCGCGTCCGAATGACTCGGCGAATCGTATTTCGTAATTGCGCAAGAACTTTCATTGCCATATGCGGTTGCCCGAAACCGCATATGGTACATGCGGCACGTCGATGACTATACAAGGCAATGCTTAAGAGGAAATGTAAAAATAAATCCGGTGTGAGCACATTTATATTCTCAAACAGCCGATGTTTCGACTAATCATGTTATTAGTCACACGCACGCACGCACGCACAGTATTGTTAATATTTATATACAACATACTAAACTTCAAATACAATATTAAAGTTTGGATGCAAGACACGTCCCTTGACACGTGCGAGATAACATTTTTTCTCATCAAATTTAGAATTTTTATCGCCGAAATATATATATCGCACAGTGCTTTGATAAGAGAGACGATAAGCATGTCCAAATGTTTGTAGCACCTACATCTTGTAAGGTAAATCGTGGCTTCTCATTGATGCAATTTTAAATTATGTGTCACTAAATCATCACAAGTAGGTTATCTCTCATTGATGACGTACGCGCGAGATAACATATATATGTATATGTACCTTTTACGCGATACCTTTCAACAAGCCTCAGTCAAAAACCTTGTTTACGTAATTGCACCGATAAGAGAATTAATGTATTTATACATGGTAACTACGATTTTCGATGTAATCAGATTTGCGGAAAACTACGAAAGAATTTGATATTATTGTTCGAATTAAACTAATTAATGTAACGATGTGTTTTCGTTTTCAGTGCATTATTTTATTTCTAAGTGTTACTTTGTTTATTGCAATTCCGCGATTGAGAGCAACGCGTAATACGCATTTTTCTTCGTACTGATACCAATTTGCTTTGTAATCAGAACGCTTGCAATCTATGGGTCAAAGCGTAATGCAGATAATCGGCGACTTGGAAGTTTGCGAATTTTTCAACACGAAAAAGTAAAGATTATATAATTCGGCTATCTCTCTCAAAGAATAATAACTTGAAATCACTTCAGAAAGAGAGAAAAGGAGTTTCTCCATATATACATTATAGCTATAATTAAAAAACATAAGTAATTTAATAATTAATTAATCTAAAAGCGCGATACTTTCTCCATCACTCTATTCTGTATAATTTGCGTATAACATTCACATGTAATTAATTTCTTTTTTATTTTTATATTTCTGATGTAGTATTAAATAATACATATCAAAAGTACAAAAATAACAAAAATGACCTAAATTATATTTCGAGCAAATTCTTTCAACAAACAAGTTACGTACGTGTGTAAAATTTTCGTAAAAAAATTTTATTCGGTTTTAAAACCACTTTTTTAAAGAGGGATACACTTACAAGTTATACGCGTAATTATCAAATTAAAATATTTATTAACTCAATTAACTGTCGTGAATGAGAACGCGTGTATAACGTAGCGTAGATAATTCTGAATGTCATTGATATACGAGCGGCCGTTAGTCGTATCAAGCTTCACGGAATTGACTGTAAAAGTCGCGATGTCCATACACACGGAGCAGCCTCCTCCTTCTCTTCCCGTGATTTAGTAGCGTCGGAGGTCGTGTCCCGGAGAAAAAGAAGACGCGCTTAAAGGTCAAGATCCAGCACGTCGCGCGCAAGGCAGGCAGGTAGGAACGAAGAAATCCTCCCAATTTGAGGGACTTCTTCGGGGCTTCGACTTAACGAATATATACGTCCAGGCCTCTCTCGAGTCCTTTAGGACGCGCGCGCAAAACAGAAAGAGAGAGAGAGAGGATGATGATATGACGCAGGAAGCGAGTCGATAAGAACACGAGGCACACACAAGAGAGAAGGTGATAGCGAGGAACGGAAGAGGGAAGGACGAGGGAAGGAGGAGGAAAGGAGCGCGCGACGTTGGTCCGCGCCGATCGTCCTTTGTCTTAAGCCGTGCTATATTAATGCGAAGAACATGTTACATGAAGTGGAATAAAGGGGTGACAGCCGGGGAGAAGAAAAGGAGAGAGAAGTGGATCGTAGCGCGAAAAAGAAGAGCAGCGCCCGTGTGGAATACTAAGAAGGGAGTCACACACGCCCGCCGAATCTGCGTCCAGGATGGAAGGACGCGAAGGAGAGTGAGAGGAGGAGGGCTCTCCGTTTAACCGGCGCCTTTGCATTTTAACAGCTTCACGCCGCAAGAACGAGTCCTCCGGCCGGCGAGCGACCGAATCGGTAAACGGCTAAATAACGCGGTCCAATATGGTGATTAATCGGAAAAAAAAACGCAAATACGTTTTGTTATTTATTTAAATTAAAATTTATCGCAGTTCGCATTTGCCCGTTAAACAAAAAACTAATATATTGGGAGATAATATTAAAAAAATGAAGTAAAAGACACAGAGAAAAAAGCTCGCGTGCGCGAAGAGATGTTAACAAGTACATATAACGCTTAATTCCCGACATCGACGAGCAAGAGTCTTGCGAGGGGAGAGAACGCCCCGAAATAAGGATGATCTTATATGAAACCTTCATATCCCCGCGTCTCGGGAGAGGAGACGCGGTCAAATAATTCCGTGCTCGGCCAAATACGCTCAAATCCTCTCTTTCGCCTCGGCCGCGAAATTGCGGAAATCATCTCCGGTCCGATTTCCCGAAAAGAAACGCGACGGACGGCGGTTCTCACAGAGCGGACCGACGGACGGGCCCGCGGGCTGCGATCTGCCATTCGCATGTCAACCACCTCGACACCGGAAAAGGCGTATTAACTAGTTTTCGGGTGAAACGAGAGTCAGCCTCGCCGGAGTTGTTCGTTTTTCCGAGAAATCAATTCCTCCTGTACGCGATTGAAACGCGGAAGTCGTTTCTTCTTCGTCAGTTTTTTTCTTTTTACGCCGTAACAATGACAATTTCTGACATCGCGTCAGGTGCAATGTATTGACACGTCGCGAAGTCAAAAAAGTCAGTGTCAAGTCAAAGAAGAATCGCGCGGGTTCAAAACTTCGTCGTTATAAGATGTTATTATATGTTCCTCTTGCGCGCTCGCTTGACATTTCATGAATCCGCACACACACACACGGATATGATAATTTTAACTTTCTCTCTTTAACATTCAAGTTTTCTGTGACAACGGAAGAAAAAGAATTATATGCGATTATATGTTCATCATCTTATAAATGAGCGTGTCAAAATGCCGCTGTGCCAATTAACTTTTCGATACATCAACCGATTAAATGAATTGTCTGAGCAGAACATTCAGAACCAAACCCTCGTAATTAAAATATTTATCTGCAAAACCGTTGTACAAACCGAGTATAATAAAGTTATCGCTAATGTAAACAGGAAATCAGATTTCCTCACATTGATCGTTGTCTCTATTATTACATGTGCGGAGATTCTCGATGTCCCGAGATTTTTTTATTTTTTTATTTTTTTTATTGTTCTCTCTCGAATAAACATTTATCGATCGCTCGCAGAGTATGTAGGTTGGTAAATAACTAAGTGCTTTAATAACTAAGAATATTCGGAGAATTATAATATTAGCATCAATGTATTAATGACATTTAAATGATAAATTTGAGATGTTGTAACTTCTGAATTGATAAAGAGATTATTCAATTAAATAATTCAATAATTTGCAGTATTTACTTGACGTCTCTTATCTCTTGGTTTTTACAACTAAAACTTTCTCTTATAAATCACATACTTAAAATTATATAATTAAGAACCGTAATCCACTCATTTGGTTTATCAAATGAGTTAAATAATTTTGTATTTTTATACACAAACTTATTTATATGTGCAAATTTCAAAATCTCTCTTACACGAGCAAAACAAATTATATAATCTGTACAACAAAGCTCATAAAAGTTTAAATATACCAATTCGGCCTCTTGGTTGCCAAAATGCACAGAAAGTCCAGGGTCGACTCCTTGCCAAAAATGTCTTTTTTGCAATGGATTTTTTTAAATTTTACGGGGAGATAAAATGAGTAATTTACATATTGAAGATATAAATTAAGCATCTCAGATTCGCTGATGATAATCGATGAGGCACACGAGCGGAGACTTTACATACCGATATATTATTCGAACTGATAAAAGATATTGCGAGATTTCGTCTTGATTTGAAATCAGAGAATTTACTGAATTCCGTTACATCCAGTGTAGCTGACGATATCATTTCTCCAAATTTTTCAAATTTACACGACGCCAGCACAAAAATACTAAATATTTTTGACTGGTAAATATTGGGAAAAAGATTATTTAACTCGAGATTTCACTCGAATTAATTATTGGAAGTCCGATTTCACAGTTCGCTTTTCAATCAATTAACTTAAATAAAAGAGATTGTCCCGAAAAAATCATAAGGTGTAAATTCAAACTCGGGACCTTCTTGCTCGTACCTCCTGCATTCAGGCCGCGAGATGCACTGGATCAGTCATATTTTAATTTGTACGTTGCACGTATATCTAGCACATTGTGGTTCGTATTGATCCCCAACTGTCTCCCTCTCATCTATATATTCGTATACTTTGACTGTGGACACATTCAAGATCGTTAATCCGACTTATTGGTGATTTGTCCACAATATTCTTTATCGTTTGTCGCAACTGCCAAGCGATTCTTCTCCATTTTTCCTGCGACAGGCGATGAAATCCGACACGGCGAGTGGCAGGGGCTCAACAAATTACGAAACTCCACTTACCACTTACCGTCTCAACGAGAACGCTCGTTGTCGTCTGTTACGATCTGCCGCGCACCCGTTCGTTTCACAAAAGGGGCGGATTAAGTGTCACCGCGACCCCTCGCTCGCGAGGGATGTAAATTGCATGACAACTACACGACTCGATTGTGTTCGCAGAGATTTGTTTTCCCGAGGTTAACCCTCGCCTCTGTGCTCGCGTTAACTTTGTATTACAATTGGCGATATATAGGTCAGGGTGTCTACTTGGCTTTACTTGTGTCTTTTCGGTAAAGTTATATATTGTTTAAGTTTATATTGTAATATCTAAACATATATATATATATATATATATATATATATATATGTTTAGA
>QVOA01016965.1:0-45992 GCA_014825685.1 Pseudomyrmex cubaensis | reverse complement strand
TATATATATATATATATATATATAAAGAGAAGATATATATCTCCTCTTTCATATGTACAAACACACATACGATTTCATGCGCACATACACACACACACACTTGTACGTATAGGCAAGCAGGGTATCTGCCGCCTCCGCGATCAATATGGTGGACAGACGCACCGACACCCTCCAGGGGAAGGCCAACTCGATTTACGAAATTTCGTCCTTCCCTCGATTCTGCTCGGCTCTTTTTTCGGCAGACGCGACGCCGCCGGAGGATGGCGTCGCGACGGCTCGATTTTCGGGAGGAGGGTGGAGCCGCGTTGCACGCGATGGAGACGTATTAATTGCGAGCGATTTTTTCTCCTATGATGGCGCACACTCGAGGCGGGGAGGGAGGGAGAAGGCACTCGACTGCGTAAGTCGAGAACAATGGAGTGACGTTCTCCCATCTTGCCTCTCCTCGAGTTTCTTCCCTCATTTGACGCGGCGTGGGGATCGAGAAGTGCGCGATTCGACGAAATTTGCTGTTAATTTATCGTCGGAGACGCGAGATGAGAAAAAAATTAGTATTATTATTATTACTTTTTTTTTTTATCAAAATTGTTATTTCTCATATCGCCGCATTAAGTCAATCGCACACGGATCGGACTGATTGATGAAAGCTGGGGCAGAGATAAACGTATCGGCATATGAAAACGGACAGATCGCGATTGATGGGATCTAAAGAACCCTCGGGCTACTTTTGCGAAGCGTTTAGTTACATTCGTTTCCTCTTTTTCCACGGGAGTAACTACTACTCGATAAAAACAAACCGGTAACAGGCCATCCGCCGATCGCTCCGGGCCGGTCGGGATGCCGGCTAGTTGCGTCGAATTGATGTCATCGCGCACAAACGGAATTACGAGTTTACTTGTTACTTGTGATCTTTTCGAAAAGCGTTGACGCTGTTTGTTATGATTCACAGCGCTTCTATTTCGATCGTACACGCGAATGGCAATCTTACACAACCGATTCCACATCCATCCGCGCCGCCGTTATGGACACAGCAACGGCAAACAATCAATCTTTGCGATGTTACGTGCTATCCCCGTGATGGAAAACGTAAAAAAAATATTGCTAAATGAAAAATCTTTAAACAAAGAGAGAGAGAGAGAAGAGAGAAGAGAGAAGAGAGCGCGTATCGCACGCTGCGCGCTGTTATTAAGAAAAGAATGTTATTGAATAGCATTACGCGAAATCCTTTTACCTATATCCTTACGTCAATACGACTCTGAGATGACACTCGTGCGTAAAAAGAAAAAAAAACACACATCCAGAACTTAAAACGACAATTTAATTTGCAAAAGCGTTTTAAAACTTCACAACTTTTTCGGAAACGACTTGCGCAATACTTTGTTCCGCACACACGCGCGTAAACTTAACAAATTGATTTTCGAATGGCTTTGCACGATGCCAGAAACTGGATCTCGCGTGTAGTAGAGTTATTGCCGCGGTCGCGAGAATTATTGTCCTGGAGTTAATTACCGTGGGAACATTACGCGATACGCGGAAGTTAATAAAAACTTTCGGAGCGCGAACATACATACAAACGCACGCGAAAGTATGACGCGTAAATACATTACAATTTTCCGCGTTTCGCATTCAATTTATTTATTATTGACCAGCGCCGCGGTATTAATGTCCGCGTTATGTTTATTCATCAGTAAATTATCGGGCGAGCGTCCAATTTATTTTTCGTGCGATGCGCCTTCGCATCTGTGCATTATATCCTTATTTAATCACGACCGATATCTCTGCTCGATAAAAAAATCAAGTCGCGTGAAAAATATCCTTTTCGATGCTTTCAAACGTCAACAGTCGTTCGTTAAATTCATCAATTACATCGTTTAATTAAAAATGTTGCGCAAGAATTATCGAATAATTATCAAATACGTAAATATTTTTTCTGACGATCCTGTGTGTAGCAAGACGTGTAGTTTTTTAATATAAAATGTAACAAGTAATAAATAATATGTTAAAACACAATATAATATTTATTAAGGTAAGATAATATCGATCGAAGACGTTTTCCCTCGCGTTGTAACTTTATCTTAAGGATCCTCCACGGTATGGGGCAAACAAAATCCGCGCGAGAAGAGTTTTACGTTTGTAAACGTTACGCACGTGGCTGCAAATTTACGTGAGAATGGCTAGTCGGTGCGACATCCGCGCGGGATCGCACGGAGCCCCATTATTAATGGTTCGGTTAAATTATATCAGAAAAGAGTTCAGGTGTGCAAACAAGCCCGCGGCGAAAGTTGCTGCACCGCAGGATTTAATCCTTTGCCCGTCGGCGATTTCGTCGTTGATTTTCAAAACGCGAATCGACCACGTCGGCCCTCCGGGCGAGGCACGCCCATGAGAAGTAAGATGGATCTGTCGATACATCGCCTGAAAGCGCGCAGCTTTCGATTTTCAGTTACGGCGATTGCGTTTTTAAACGTCGTCCCGACTGACAGTATTTGCGTCGCCGTGAGCGAGAAAAATTTTATTTGCGCTACCCCGTTTCCTCGTGCTCCTCAAACTAAAAACTACCGGGATGTAACGTATTGACGCGGTAGAAAAGTGAGCGATTTAATGCGCGTCCGATTTTCAAACCAAAAGACACGACCTGTCCGTCGTGTAAAATGTTATATTTTTTTTTGCTCGAATAGAAATCTTTTTAAAAAAAAAAAAAAAAAAAAAAAAAAAAACAAACTGTCAAAATTAAAAAATCAAAAGAAACACACACGCTCTAAGAAGCGGATTTCCTTTGCGGAACAAAGTCAGGCGAGGGGGCGACAGTTGGCCCTTTGAAATTTGGATTGTTCGTCGTCGGCGGCGGCGGCGAGTGGACAAGTGTTCGTCGGCTTCTCCGGTTTCAATCGTCTGTGACCGCTTTCAACGCACACTTTCCCCCCGCACGTCTACGCGCGGTGCGCGACAATAAAGCTAATAAAAAAGAAATATGAAAACTGCATCATTGAGGACTCTGTTCTCTCGTCGATTCTCTCTTCGAGACTCGATAAACATCAGAATAATACACCGCTTATTTTTTTTTTTTTTTAAACGCGTAATGTAACAAATGTCGATCTTCCGAGTCGAAATGCATTTGTTTCATATAAGTATTTTATTATCTTTATTTCTATTAAAAAAAAAAAAAAAAACCAAAAACGCTGGTCTCTCAAACGCGTATCATATAAAATTAAAACGCGCGCGCAGAGTTTCACGTTTCGAGAAATCAGAAATATTATTCCAAGAATATATTATTTCTGAAATCTACGTGTGGAAGTACATCGCGCGCGCGTGTTTTATTGCGCAGATAAAATATTAACGTCGATCAATTAAAACCGGCGAACCCGTCACATCGTTCGGCCAACAAATTATACCATAATCATAGTAACGATTATCGTTCGGTAATTGACTGTTTCACGCAGAATGAATTATTATTGGCGGTGACGCGCGTACGTGTGTGGGTGCGCGCGCGCGCGCGCGTATACATTATACATGCCGCATTGCTATATTTATATTTCTACCGCAAAGCTGTACAATTAATAGAGATCATTAAAATTCAATCGCGCATGGCGAGACAGAATGAATAAAACACGTTGTAAGCACTGCCGCCTCCTCCCGCAGGCCCAGAAAACCAGAAACTATACGCGCGTACTTCTCACCTTCCTTCGTTCTCTCTCCTCCCCCTCCCCCCTGCCCCGTGCGGCGTGTTATTTACACGATTCACAATTAGACAAGAATTACATTAATTTCGGAACAAATCGAAATGTTCAACCGGTTCGACGACGATCGGGTTAAAACCTCATCGCAAAAACAACGACGTCTCTCTGACTCCTCCCCCGGAAAACGTCCGGAACATGCGTTTTGATTATCGCGAAGCTCACGCACACTTTCACCCCCGTTTATAATTAATTCTTATGCGCGTCGCCGCGACGATTGCATACACGCCACACGTTGTGTCGTATTTAAATTATAAATCACCGCAGCACCGCGCAGTTAATCGCCAGCATTAAAATTCAATTGAATGTGGGAAGAGACCAAGTTAATGAGATGCCTAGTATGATTTCTCTCTCTCTTTCTATCTCTCATGTGCACACACATATACACACGCACACGTGGCGTGCGTGCGCGCGCGCGTACGCTGGCATAATCAGACGCCCTCGTAACGAGAGAATCTCTAGGAAACATAAGGGATCTGATAGGCTTTATGGAGTGCCGCGAGGCTTTGATTGGTCAGCCGGCACGTGCACGCGCGCGTAAAGCGGTATATACACGGCTGGTTGCATTACTAATTCTCTTCCGGCTCGCTCTGTCGTACATCCCCCGCACAGAGAGAGAGATAGACCCACGTCTCAATCCCGCCAGAGCATCCCCGGCCGTCCATCTGGACCAAATTCGGACCCATAGCTTCCATCGCGTTAAGCCCATTACACGCACTCGTTGCGACGAAGCGCGCGGCACGGGCGTCACGTAATTAATTCCGCCAGTAATTTACGCGCCGGAACGTTCGCCGACACGAACGTCGAGCCTGTAAATGCTGGACGCCGCTGTGGGAAGTCACCGCCGCGAGGTCTTCTAGCATCCGAACAAAATACTTCAATGATGCAATTGCGCGAAGAAATCCGTTTCGAGAAATTCTCTCGAATACGATCCGACAATCCGATTGCGAGGGATTACATCGCGCCGTGTAATGTGAATACACAAAACAAATTATTTACAAAGACATTTGAGAGAGTTTACTTTCGCCGGTTGTGTTCTCTTCTCTATTTTTTTTTTTTCCTCGATTTCAACAGTCAGTTACAAGAAACACTTGCACTCGACTATCATTAGTCGCAATTTTCTTAATTCACTATTTTTCTTTCTCCATAAAACTCGATTATTATGCGAGCGGAAGATTTCAACGCACGCGCGTTTCTCTCTTCTCCTCCGCGTCCTATTCCCTTTGTCGCAATTTTTCATTTTGCGCCGCTGCAGGCTTCGCCTGGTTACGTCCTCACTTTTTAGTCCGTACAGTTTTTATCCGTTTCTTCGCCAACGGCCTGTTTGCACTAACTGTGCTGTAACGCAGTACGCGCCGCGGCCCTATTATCGCGATGGCGCAAGAACGCGGCCGTCTGTTTTCATCCTTCGTTAGAAAAGAAAGATGAGACAAGGAGAGAGAAAGAGAGAGAGAGAGAGAAAAAGGAGCGGTGAGAGTGCAAGAAGCGCGCACAGCGCTTGTTAGCAGTAACTTGTTAGGCGTGTGCCACTCTCCAATAGAAACTAGCAAGCATCCTTCTCGCTTTTCTGACGAAAGCCCGAAGCGCGCAAGAGTAGCGTGACAGATTCTTCAGATTTTTTTGTCATTCCATTTTTTTCTTTTTTTTTTTTTTTTACAAAGAGAGCGGATAAGAAGCCGAGTTAACGAAGAAGAGAAGAGACTCTCGCAACACAGCGTTAACGAACGCGAAAATATTCGCGAAGTTCTTTCCCCATTTCAGATATTTATTTCTGATAATTAATACGTTAGATATATATAAACAGTAGTTCGGCACATGTTTGTATATTTACACGAGCGTGTAAGCGCGTTAATAGCAATCAATCCGTATATAAGTACGATGTGTACGCACGCCGATGGCGAATATTCATCGCCACGGCACGATTTTATAAATGCATTATATGCACTTCTGGCGGCGACTGTACGCCACTTACGTGGCGAGCATGGGCACCGCTGGTACACAGACCCCCTATGGGGATGACGATCAGGATAAATATGGCCACTGTAATGGCGCCCGAGCGACATTTCACCCTTGGACGCGTTAAACGCGCTGCTGTTGGAGATGTCCCTTTTTTAACATTAAAAATAAGAAAGTTCTTTAATAGTTTTTTTCTCTCTCTCTCTCTCAAGACTTGATTGCTTTATAAAAAAAATTCCGTAGCTAATGAGGTATTTAAATATTTTCGGATGTCTCTCTTGACGTGTGTAATATGAAAATAATAGAAAAATCTTTCCTCCCCGTTGACTACATGGCTGTTATTTTTAACGGAAATTAATGGAAGTGAATTTTTATGTCTTTGTTGCAAAAAAAATAAAAAAAAAACTGATACAATGTAGATAAATGAGAGTGTGACAAACGCGGTCGACAGTTTAAATACAATTTGTTGACAGAAAAAATCTCGACATTTCGGTTTCCGCAAACGAGCATCGCATGCGATTTATTTTCATTGTTAACACTGCGGAATTGTTTTCATTGCGCGATCAAAAAAAAAAAAAAAAAAAAAAAAAAAAAATTGCGCGCGAATGTGTATATTAAATACTCTGTATATTTCCTTGCAAAATACGGTTCTGTCCCTTTTTGCGCGCACAAACGATGATCTGTGACAAAACTAAACAGTCGAAAAGTTGATATTAAACATCGCTCCTATCACGGAAAACAGAATCGCTCTGGCTAGGCGTTAATAGCGATTGCACATGTAAATGATCGCGAATAATAAAAAAAACACAAAGAATGGGAGGGAGAGAGGGAGGGAGGGGAGTTTTATGTGCGAAGAGCGAAAGAATAATTGAAGAGCAAAACGAGCACATCCCGGAGAGTACCGGAGCTACTTGTCGTGCGCGTTTGTGTATCCTCAGACTCCCAGGAGCACAGGTCCTCGCCTTCCAGTGACCATCGACGAAGCACCCGACAAGCCAGCGCGCGGTTCCATCCAATTAGAAACGAGCTCCGAGTCTCAACAACGTTTCTAGGATCTTGAGATCGATTTTGGCGTCTGCTTGTCCTCGTAGGAAGGAATCGGCGGTAGTAAACCTGTCTCCTGCTAGTTCGAGAAAAGAGAGAGAGAGAGAGAGAGAGAAAGCGAGCGAAGGGTGCACCCTTCGAGAAATCGAAAACCCTGGTTTGTAGGAGAGAAGGAACGAGAGAGGAACCAAGGGAGAAGGAAGCAAGAGAGAGAGAGAGAGAGAAAGAGAGAATCACGGGAGATAGATGAAAAGGTCCTGCAAAATCCTGCCAGAATCTTCCGCCCTGCCCTCTCCGTGCTTTATACCGTGGAAACGAAAACCTCCGCAGCGGACAAAGAACAAAAGAGAGAACGAGGCTCGGGCGAGCTTCTCTCATAAAGGCACAAAAGTACATCTTCGAGCTTGAAGAGGCTGCCGACAAGAAGGATAGAGAGAGAGAGAGGGAGAGACAGAGAAAGAGACAAAAAGAGCAAGAGAGAGAAAGATGCAACGTGGACGGGGATAGACACATGGAAAGGAGAACCGAGAGAACAGGGCCTTCTATCCTCTGCCACTCGCGGATATCTATTCGGTAAACAGACAGACAGATGGACAGACAATGATGCTCATCGCTCGATGGACAAAAGCGTCTATTGCGTAAACACTCGAACGCGGGACCTAACCCGGGGGCTGCTACGCGTATGCGAGAGGCACGGTTGCGGGAGATCGCGGAGCGAGACGGGGAGTAAAACGTGAAATTCGTGATGCAACCCTCCCTCCCTCCCTCCCTTCCCCCTCCCCCGAAAGCGCGCCCGGGGTATCGGGCTTCGCTTCTCGAGAGATCGCACAGGGATAAATCGTGCCGCGAGAGAGCGCTCCTCCGAGAGTGTTCCTCTTGCCGACTTCTTTATATTCCAACGGTATATTGCCGAACGCCGGAGAGATTTCACGGCGGCGATAGGATTCACGTGAATCGGAAATCCAATAGTAGAAAAGTAGCGAGAAACGTTAGCAGGAGGAAAGATGAGAAAAAGACAGAGAAAGAGAGAGAGAAAGGGCCCACCCGGCTCGCTTGTTTCTCTTAGGGGATCCGATTTCGATCGAGAACAGATTTCGATCTGTGCGCGATCTTTTTTCGAGGTTTTTCTCGGAAATCGCGACGGTCTCTCACGAAGAAGAGAACAACGTTCGTCGATATATCGGTTTCACAGAAGTATACACAACGTGGAAACGCGAGCCCGTCGTCTCACTTGATGACCTTTCTGCGAGACGATCGAACGCGCCTGAATTATTTCCCTTCCGGAGCAAGCGAAGGGAGAGAGCGAGAGAGAGAGAACTCAGCGTTTCCACATTACGATTTTACGGGCTCGCAAAACGCCACCCCCTACCGGATCGCCTAGACTCCCGCGCGTATATTTAATTAAAGGAATTAGAAGCGATATATGTATTATACGGCTCTCGCTCGCCGGATTATGCCGCTCCCTCTTTAGCCGAGCGCGCGCTCGCGTCCGTATGTGTCCTATACGCGCGCGTATGAAAGAAGGATCTAGCGTATATCTATCCCACGAGACTTTTTGCTCGTCCAGATTTTCCACCGAGATCGCGGCCACTTCCCCGCGAGTCCCGCGGGAGCGGGAAAGTAAGTCGGCGAAATGAACTCACGCGAAACTTTTCCCGCGGGAGCGAATTAAAAAGCGGTGCGCGGCGCGTTGATTATATACTCCCGTTGCAACATTTTCTTATTCGCAAAAATATACCCTCGTGTGTATGAAAAATGATATGTATTAGAAAATTGCGAATTTCAATTCTTTTTAATTATCGACACACGTCGTAATCCTCGATTTTGTTGTTTGCGCGGATCTTGTTTAATTTTGTTTTTTATTGTTGCGCCTATTTTTGCCGAGAATATAAAACGTATCGCGTCACACGTGTGTGTGTGTGTATGTTCGCTTTTTAATGAACGTAACAGTTCCGTGCTTCTGCGCTTATTTATATAAAAAAGAAATCTCGACTCGACCGCGTCTCGCCTCAACCCGGTCCTTCATTAGTAGTCTTCAAGATCCAAGTTAATTTTCTTGGCGATATTCTTTCGAAATATTCAAATGAAGAGCATCTCGATTGATCTCCCCATCGACGCGAACGAGTTCAAAGAGCCCTGCCGCTTCTTAATGACTCGGGTTTCTCGCATATTTCACGTTTTACGCGGCCGCGTCCATACGCGCCCGCGCTGTGCAGCAGCTTCGTTATCTCAAGAAGATCCTTCATCTCGGATTACAAACGACAAAGGAATAAATTGTTTTCGAGAAATCTGCCGAGCACGCCGGATCGGAGTCGCTCGCTAATAGCGCTCTCTACTCTCTAGACTCTCTTTCTCTTCTCCCGTTTCTTCCCTACGTCTTTCTCTCGGAGGGTAGCGCGCGAGCGAGAGTAGTACCCTCAGTTATAGAGGTAACTCACCCTCTTCTTCGAGTGCCCCCTCTCTACTTTACTTTTCCGTCTTTTTCTCTTTTTCTTTCTCTGTGTGTCTGTGCGCGCACGTGTGTGCGTGTGCGCGCGCGCGCGTATGTGTCTTTCTCTCACGTTTTCTCTCTCTCTCTCTTTCCATTTTTCTTCTCCAGAAAACAGAAGCGAATAAGAGACCGTGCTTGTAGTTAAAACGGCAAGAGCAAGTGTGCGAAACGAAGGTGGGGAGAAAACTGCATAGAAAGGTGAAGGGAAGGAGAGCGAGAGTTTGAGCGCAAGAACGAAAGAGAGAAGACGAAAAAAAGAGAGAGAAAGAGAGAAAGAACTAGAGTGCACCGAGTCGTGCATGTGCAAGCGTCGTGCGCGCGAGTTTTTTCGCGAACGCGTGTCTGTCGACACGCATGCATACATCGACGGAAGCGCACAGAAGCTTCGTCTCTCCTCGACGGCGAGGAGAGAACACGGAGCGAAGGAAAGGGAGAGAGAAACAGAGAGAAAGGGCACGAAGGAAGGGAGAGAAAGAGAGAGAAAGACAGAATAGAGAGAAAGAGAGAGAGGCGGAAAGGGCGAGAGAAAGAGAGAGAGAAGGAGAGAGAATCTCTTCGAAGACTCATGGGTATAGGTGAGCCTCTATAGAAGGTCCGATGGGCGTGGTGCCTGTGACGGTTTTCGCCCAATGGGAATTCAGGATCCTCCTGGCTAGAAGGACAATGTGCATGGGCACTTTGTGTGCGATGGAGACCATCCACCTCCTCGACAAAGAACGCGAAGTCGAATCGGAACGTCCCCGAGAAACCGATTACCGGAGAGCGCAGCCTCTCCTTCCTGGACCACCGCCGGTGGTGGAGAGAGCGGCAAAACGGGATCGTCGGATTGCGATCCAGCGCGACGTCGCTCGATACATTCGGAACGCGCACGACAATTAACGCATCCCGATAAATACAGCGAACTATTTTGTTTTTGTTTTGTTTTTTAATCTTGTTAAAATATATAAAAAATTTTTAAATACACGATTCCCTCTCCTCTATTATTTTTGAATCTTTGCACACATCTTGCATCATTAACCACATTGTCTTACGTTTCCCCGTAAATATTTATACATGTTAACGTAAAAAAATCTTAAAAAATGAAAGTAATTTTTCAAAAAAAAAAACTTCTTTGAAATGTTTTTTTTTTTTAATTTTTACACACAATTGCGCGATTGCAAGCCGCTCATCTGTCCCCGCCTCGCGAATAAAAGTCGGGAAAGGAAATAAAACGAAAAACGGAAAGCGAAAGCAGCAAAACTGTTTCGCGAAGTACGCATGATGCGGCGCAGAGAGAAAGTTTCGATTCCACGAGAACTCTCGACCGCGACAGTTGCATTCATTCATCCCCGTCTGTACTTATTTAACTGGACAAATTAAACACTGAAAGCTAATCGAGATGATTGACAATAATTTCATCAGAGTTGCTAATTTGCGATATCACATGGCGTTTCGAGAGATCGTAATCGCGCGATTTGTTAAAAATTGGTCTGTGGAAAAGTTTGGCGAAAACCGCGCGATCGACAACGCGTAGTCTCGAATGGGAAATTCGATCGATATCGAATGCTCGCAGTCAATTCTCCGCACTTTGTTTACGCGGATCGTGGCGCATCTCGGTCTTACTCTCGTTGCTGAAAAAAAAAAAAAAATCTATCACCACTACCACCCACGGCGGAAACCGATCGCCTTGCCGTGACACAAAAGCGCCGACCGAACGAGAGATGTGGACCGGAGAAAGAAGAAAGGTCGCCGTGAGAGAAACGACGCGACGAAAGTCGAAAGGGATGGAGAGATATACGAGTCGGGACGGGAGAGAGAGAGGGTGGGAAAGAGAGAGAGAGAGAGAGGAAAGCCATACGACTGGTACTGGTGGTCTCATTAAACTGGCAGCCTCGTATAACGCGACTACATAATGAGAATCGGTTAATGAGAGCCGCGACGCGGGGCGGTTTCGTCTGGTATACATATCCGTCCTGATATACGCACTCGCCTTACATTTCCATGCGGCAGGGGAGCGGGAATATGCGCGCATAAAGTGTCAGGGAGAGAACCGTTTCGAAGGAGAGGAGAGTCGCGCTGACGAGACGGTACACTCGACGAGAGAAGGTAACTGCGAGAAGCGACAAAAAAAAAAAAAAGAAAAGAAACATCGTAATTGGAGAACGTCTTTTTATCGTCGTATTGTTGCTTACTATCTTCGCTTCCCCTGAGCGATACACATCGAAATCGTTAGCTCGCGTCAAGCTCGAAATGTGGGGGAGAGAGTCTTGAAAATTGGTGATTCGCAATAAGTCGCGTTGTAACACGTTCTTTGACAGTGTGAAAGTATTTATGTGGAAAATTTGTGTAAGAAAAAATTTCCTTCTTCTCGCAATTTTTCTTTTTTTAAGCGACGACTTATTTTTACGTTTCTTGAAACGGCAATCTCGCGGGTTTTATTGCACGAAAATTCGAGATTGCAGCGATGACAAATGAGTATCAACAATTCGGTGCAGAGACGGGAGATAAGAAGGAAATAAGCATAAGCATTAGAGAAGAAGTTTCTTGTCGTTGACGTCAATGAAATGCCACTGAAGAGCGGCATTGACGCGGATTCCCGGCATTGTTTTCCACGTCGGAAACAGCGCTGACTCGCGGATTGGAAGCCCACGTTTTATTCCGCTCTCACCTCTTTTCGTAGTTCGCTTCCAGGCGCATTTTTAATTTCGCATTGTCGTCGTCGTTGTCGTCATCGTCGTGGTAGTCATCGTCGTGATATTTCTTTCTCTGCGGGACTCGCGTCGCACCCGCCCACGACGAGAAATCACTTCAGTTCCTCTTTCCTCCCTCGCAACCCTCGGTGTTACATTGCGAACAATTTTTTCCGTTATGCGACGAACGAAGAGACGGTATCGCGATCGTTGGCGCCTCGCAGTCTTGTCTTTTTCCGTCTTCTTTACAATTTACCCGATCGTTGAACGATTTGAACATTCAAAAAGGGATAAGAGATTTATACGCGACTTAAATGTTGTTCCGCACAAGTTTGCGAGTCGTCTGCTGCGCAAGAAAAGCTATTTTCCGCAAATTATTCGCGATTATTATATTTACATGATAAAAATGCATGCACGCGTGCGCGTACAACCCCGTAGGGTTTTTATATTCTATAAAAATTATATTAAAAATATGATTTTGAACATTGTTTTAAATATTTTTAAATATTTTTTTTACTTTAAATATTATTTCGAACTGTTACATGTATAAATAATTCCAAAACAATCACGAGAAGTCGCGCGGTTTTGTGTTTCCCGACGAGCTTAAAATCGGCAAGTGGATTTTTAAGAGTAATTGAAACGTACTATTTTGTTCATTGCGACACGATGAATGGAAACGGCACGAAGTACCTTTACGTCGATATGCGGGCGCTGTAACCCTTTGACAAGCAAGAGAGATCTCTTTAATGATGAATATCATCGCTGATGAATAAAGAAGATAAAAACGAGGGAAAAGAAAAAAAAAAGAGAAAACGAGGAGAGAAAGAGAGAAGACTTTCACGGCGGAATACGACGGTTAAGTTCGATAATGAATTCTGCGACAAGCGAAAGACGATGTAAAGAAAAAATAAACACGAAAGAATAAAAAGAGTTATTGTCATTCAGGCGGAAGCGATATTCGTTATTCCGTGTCTCTGTTTCCTCTGAGAAACGGAGTATCGAATAGATTTCCGCTTTTAAACTTCATCGCCGGGTTTCGTTCTCTCAAGATTATAAACAATCGTGAAGTAATAACAAAAAGAAGAATAACGATATTCAAAAGGGAAGTCGTCTTCTGGTTTATCCAACTGTAAAAACACGATGTGACAAACACGATTGCGGGCAAACTTTTGCAAAAAAAAAAAAAATCGAAAGAGATACCGCGTACAAAAATTGATGTTTTACGTAAAAAATTCACCGCGAATTTATATAAAAATCTCTCGTGTTTCGTGTGCTTTCCCTTTTTTAATTCACCCGGTATATCAGAGGTTCGCATCTTAGCTGGCTTGTGTTCCAGATATTTCCGAGGTTTGTTCGCAGATGGAGCCACGAAGTCCGTCGCAGCGGGAAAATCGCCAACATCGTTCTTGCCCGCGAACGCTCCAACTACGTAGAGGATTGTCGTCTCTCTGTTCGCAAGTATTAAATCCCACAGTACCCCGGACGGGGTCGATTTTACGTCGCGAAGACGCTCGAGTATGGGAAAACAGAGAGTCGATTATGCCGAGGAAGTTGGCGGCAACGGCCAACACACAATAATCCGAGAGAGAAAAAGAGAGAAGTGGCTACGGGCTCAGTGTGTACGAACGCGCGCGCGTAAGACCGCCGCGATCGGCGGCGTTTAACGACCAATTAAGAGAATTAAGAGTCATTAATTAGCATTCACTTCCTTCCCGGGCGCTGCTAATGCGCGCGCGCGCAACAGGGAATTCTTTGCGCTGTGGGCGCATTATTGGCTGAATGCCTTATAGCATGCCTTAGTATATACTCATTTAAAACCGAGATCGATTCGCAAACACCACCACGTCTCTCCGAACTTCCGCTTTCAGGCCTCAGTAAATCCGGTCTTTTTGCCTAAACGCTCGCTGGGAATGCGTTCTCTCACCTCGTTTATATGCAATTTTACGCGTCGGTTGATTCACCGGTGGCAAAAAAAGAAAAAAAAAAGAAAGAAGAAATTGTGCGGGCGAAGACCGTGTAAAACCAGAAATTAACACTAATAGAATTAATTCAATTCGAGTTTTCTAAGACGTGTATCGCGCGCGATTGCTAGCAAAAAAAAAAAAAAAAATAATAATAAGATTCTATTAATGGCGTTAATGATTGTGTACAGGAAGTTTAATAAAAATTATGTTAGGTCTTGCGTGTGACTCCTTGGGAAAACTTAAATCTTTCCGAATTTTGGTGGAAAGAATTGTTTTAGAGCGACAAAAAAGTCCTCGATATCGGTTAAAAAAATGCTATGTACAACAATGAGCTGGCGTTTGATATTTGTTCTTCAAAGAATGAAACTTGTCGTTAAAACAGCAATGTGTGTACTGTCGCTATCTGCGCGTCGTTTCGAGTATTTATCAATCGGCCCTCGTATATGCAAATGCGGACTTTTTTTTTTACATTTAACATGTATATACGTACACGTGTCGCGACGGATATTCTATCGCGTGCGGAGCAACATTTAATATTTCGAAAAATATGTTTATTAAATACGAAGACGGAGATTATCGTCGCATCCGCTGACAAGTTACGTATAGTTCGACCGCATCCGTCGCGATCCCACACGGTAAGAAAAGAGGAGGCATGCGAGGGGGATGCGAGGCGAAGGACACGGTCGCGTAATCTACGTACACGCCAAGAATAAAGAGAGACACCGTCGCAGAAAAGAAGGAATGAGCGAGAGAGAGAGAGAGAGAAAGGGAGAGGGAAGAGAGACTTAAAGGGGGATGAAGAGAGAACCAGGCAGAGAGGGCGGCATCCTTTGATCTCTCACGCACACACGAGCCGCGCGGGGCAAAAAGGACACGCGCATATCTTCCGCAAAAAGACCCATACATATTCATGATCGGCACACGCACGCGCGCGCACAGGCGGCTTTTGTTTAACGCCGTGCGCACGCATATTGTGCGTATGCACGACATAAATTTGTATACCCAGGCTTAGAGAAGTGCACGCGGTGCAGAATGCGCGGGAGAAGTTTCCGCGCTTAACTAAGCGGTTCGTGAGTGCATCTCTTTCCTCCACCCTCTCCGCTATTCCCACTGTGGGCTCCAGTACATCGATGTATACTCTCGCATTTTCTTTTTCCGCGCGTGTGTGTTCGCGTGCGGAAACATCGATGGGATAAGAAAACGCGACGAGTTGATGATTGCCGAATATTATAAAAATTGCACGTCGCTCGAAAAATATATGCGCCCTCGTTATTATTATTTCGTTACGTATTGTGGCTCGAACAATCACGCGAAATCACAATAGCGCTTTTTCAAAGACGTTAACGAGAAAGAAAAAAAAGAACGTCGGTATTTAACGAAACGGCGACGAACGATTTTCGACACCCGGGGGTGCTTGGCGGCCCGCGATTTACCTGCGAGAAACATTTCCGCCCGAACGAAAAGCGTTCAGACCGGCGCCCTACACGATCGATTCCACGTGAATTACATCGGGGAATGCGCGGCCGAATTCGTCGAACGAGTGTGTTTTGCGCTTGTTCTGAATTATATGTATCTGGCGCTAAAAGACCTCGTTTCTTTTTTTTTCTTCTTTTTATTAATAGGTATATTATATAATATGGGAATAGTTTTCTATTTTTTGACATTTTAAAAACATTAAAACATTCAAAATTAATATATTAAAAATATTAATATATTGAAAAAAAAAACGAACTCTGCCCCGAAAATAAAATTATATTTTTAATTCGTTTGATACTGGCATCTCAGAAAATTAAACGGAGTAGCAGAAGCTGAGAACCAACGACTCAGATTGTCCGCTTCGTAGTCGGAATATCCGGAATCGTTAGCGGGATCCTGGAAATTCTGAAAGGGACGATTCCAGGACGCCGAACGGTCGAGTCTTGTCGAGTATGTGGAATTATGTAAGATATCGCGGATCGCTTGCGGAATTCGCAAGAATCTCGGGTGCTTTTTGAATCGCGGATTCTTTCTCGGAAGAAGATCGCGATCACGTCGTCGTCGTCGTCGTCCATCGACCAATCGCCGATCGAGCGACCGCGCAATCACGACTCGATTATTCGATGGCGCAAATTGCAATGACGATTTAATGTGCCCCGAATAATGAGAAAAGAAAGCGGATGCACTTTATTAAGACCTGGTGGTGGTGTTTTTAAACAGACGTGTGTATTTAAACAGAAAATTAAGCATTCGAAAACTCGCAATACAATTTCACTCGAATAATAATTACACGGAGGACATATCGCCTACTAGTTTTCGTTGGAATTAATTTTCTACGTTTCTCTTGTGTAATTAGAAATTTCTCCTTGCGTTATTTTATCCGCGTTTTTTTTCCCCCCGACTTCTGCGATTAATATCGCAACATTCGCGCGGCGAGATGTCAGGTAAAATTAAGAGCGAGAACAATTTTCTGAACCCCGTCAATTGGCAGCTGCGGCTGAAATCGTGGGATGTAACCGGAAGCAAGCTGGAACGCCGTCACGGAACGAGCCGCGGGCAGAAGCGGGACGTATACAGAATAGACGGCGCGCGAGAAAGAAGGAGAGAAAGAGGAGGGGGTTAATATAAAAGAAGGAGCGCGGAAAGGCAGAGAAACGCTGTGGACCACCCGAGAGAGAGGTTCAGGACTGGTTGGGAACCGGCGGCGCACGCCGTACCTTTGGGGGGTCCCTTATCTTATTCGCTTACTCCGGACCGTCCGGAACTTTTGCGAGAACGCCGTTCGCGAACTGGGTTTTTTACTCCCACGAGAGTTTCTCAACGTATTCGCGTTATCTCTCGGTCGGTCGCTACACACATTTTTCTACAAGATCAACCCGAGATGCGTGCGCGTAAAGCGACCTTCTTCGGTGTCGGCGTCGCCACCTCTCGCGACTTCTCTTCTCGATGTTTTATCCGAGTTTTGAAACGTCAATCGAGACGCGCGAAGAGAATCAAACACTTCCCGGCGTGGGTTTTTTTTTTCTTCTCGCAAAGCGATCTCTCCGCATCGGCGGAACGCGACGGCCATGCATATCGGCGGGTTCGTAAATAACCGATGCTCATTAGCCGCGAAATCAATTTCGCCGAACGCCGCGGGTTTATTATCGGATAAGCGTGGCGAATGTTTTACGGCTCGTCGAGTATCTTCGCCGGGCTGGCGCTTCGATAATCCGTTGCCCCGCAATTCCCGACCGAAGTACATAGCCAACTGAGAGAGAGAGAGAGAGAGAGAAAGAGAGAGGAGAAGGAGAACTCTCTGGCGAACGGATAAAACGCCGCGAGAAGGAGCGAGAGAGAAAACGAGACAGAGAGAGAGAGAGAGAGATTCTCATTGTGAGAAGGGTATACGTGTACACGGGAGACGTGAGATCCGTTGGACCCGCATGCGGACCTTATTATGTCCCGAAAGGGCATATACAGTAGGTACCTTAATGTCGGCACGGATGAAAGCGTGGGCCTTCCTTTGTCTTTCGCTCGCGAAGCTGCCACAGCAAGTAGCGCGCACTGCGGGTAGTCCTGCACCATTCCTGGGACTACCGTTCCAGGTTTCTCTATCTCGTTTCTCTTTCTCTGCCCTTGCTCTACCCTGCTCTCGCGTCTCTCTCTTTCTCTCGCAAATCACGGAAAAGTTAAAAGAACAAAAGAGAAGAAGAGCGAAATGTGACCTTTAGGGTTTCTGCGCGTTGCGTTTACAAATTCGTTTAATTTTGTGCCGAAAAAGAATCCAGTAAGGACTTGAAACTGTTCATTTTTATGGGCAGACGAACTTTCTTGTATATTTCTTTTAAGAGCGAAGAAACCTCGATATTTTTCGCAACAAAGTCCGCAAATTGTCGCGTGAATGCGAGATATCGCTTTGCACAACTCCGATTGTGTATTGGCGCGACGTATAGCGAGCATCGCTAGTAATCGCCGCGAAATTACATGAGATTGACGTACAATGCCGCAATTACATCTGCTCCCTTTTAAAATCATCCGGGCGCTCTTCTTACGCGAATTACGCGAGCCGAACGACACGATCGGGCGAGTTGCTTCTGGAAAGAGTTCTCGTGGCGATGGCACCACGGTTGATACCCCCGGCATAAAAGGCGGATCCCCGGCGCATTATTAATGTCAGGACGTCACAGGGCACGTAGCTGCATATTCCGTTGGAAGTTGCATGCTGAGGCGCAAAGCCGATTCGCGGCAACAACGACGACGACGATGACGACGACGACGACGACAGGCTGCCACGCGGAGACACAATATATAATTCCACGCTCGCCGATAATTATTATGACTTCCTAAGTTTCCTGCCGCACAATGGGTCTCGTCTCTGCCGGTTATTTCGAACTTATCCTTTCCCCCCTTCTCCCCCTCCTCCAAGAAGCGAACCTGTCTCCGTCGTCTTTTACCGGTAATAAAGTGACATTAGCCGGCATGCGATTCCGCGATAAACTTTTGAAATTTATTCGTCCGACCCTCTCGATGTCCCTTCCCCCGCGCGCGGCGCATCATCACGCGCGCTTCTTCCTTATTTCTACGAACGATTTAAGTTTTTCGAATTCTCCGGTAAATGTTGCGTCAAACTATAATCGGCCGCTATGGCTGGCACGTCGAACACGCGGCTCGCGGGAGCCGTTGTCGTCGCATGCGGCTCGAACAAAGTGGCCTGCGCGGAATGGCCTACGACTTCTCCGAGTTTCGCATTTCATTTCTATCAACACCTCGCGGTAAAGAATATATAACGCACGTCGACGCTCGTATTTGCGCGATATTTTCTCCCATGTGTATAGGAAACTTCGTTGTGTCACAAAACGCGTATTTTCGACTTTGTCTCTTCGATCATCGTTTTTTTCTTTCGTTTTTATGTGAACGAATTATAAATGTCAAAGCAAATCTTTTCATAAAATGACAGCGATATCGATTAAACCGCAACGCTAAGAAAATTCTCTATTCCCTCTTTTCGAGGACCTAATTTATGCGACTCTCGATCGAGCTAAGTTTACAGTTTGGCGGCTAGCAGTACCACTCGACCTCCGGCGGAGCGTGACAGCGCCGGGTTTAAAGCATAAAGCAAATTATAACTGGGAAAAGCGGGATGTCGTGCAAAGGTACACACCTACGCACACGTATACAGAATATACATCACTGCCGCACACACGAAAATCGGTATCATGACTAATCCCCATCGAGCCGCTTCACTCTGATTTGCCTAATTAGGAAATGCGCGACACACGAACCGGGAATAAATAACGGATAATTACCCGCGCGATACATATTTCGGCAGGAACATATTTTTATTTTTCGTTGTTCCAAATGGTTCTTTAGAACACAATTGTGGATCCTATAAATTCTCATTGAATTAAAAAATAGAAATTAAAATTTAATTCGATACTTTTTTTTTATAAAGTAGTTTCCTTCTTCTCTAATGTCAGTCATGATTTGACAAAACGCGCGAACATCTCAAATGTCTATTTTCACTTAATTGTTGTGTAAAATGTTTCATTCATTGACCAACAGTTTACTTTCGGGCTTTCAATTTATTTTATTGTTAAGGTTATTTATTGCCAACTATTGACGAAGATTTTTTTTTATATTATGTTGAATTTTCACCAAATTGCATTTTTATTTTATTGCGTGTTATATTATCGATACGTTATATTTTGTAAGTACTGTTTTCTTTTTCTGATTTATATATTTTGTATCTTCATATCATTTGTTTATGCGACTAATACATCGCAGGCATTGAAAGAAGGATCAGAAGCAGAAAAATCGCAACGCAATTAAACTATATATGCAAAATACATATATAAATTTGATTTTTGTTTTAATTTGGCACGCTAGTACTCACACTTGGTGCTCATCAGCTGTTTTTCCTACTTACGATTGACTTGACATCTTAGAACCTACTGATTTTTCCAATTAAAATTTTAAATTAATAATTTTAGCAATTATTTTCACATATTTATTTTCTATATATTCGATCTATTGCCACAATTTGCATTTTTATCCGCTTGCTTTTGTTAGACTAAATATCAATTCAGCTTTTTTATATATGTCATCGGTTGAGTGACACAGCACGTCGGTACGACGTAGGCACTGTTCGAAAAAGAATAAGAAGTGCTATCGTCCCCGAAGAGATTCTTATTAAATCGCCGCAATTATCCCTTCGTGGGTATTGCAGAAAAAGAACTTTTCTCGTGCCCGATACTTTCTTTTTTTCGATTTGTAATGTTACGACGACAGGAACGAAGCCCTCCCCTTTCTCCCGAGTAACAACCCATGTAATTCCGGAAGGCGACGATAGTTCGTGCTGTCCTTTCCGGCACAATCTCGAAGAGACGTCCTTCTGCCGTCCCGTTCTACATCGTCCGGACTCCGACGTAGCTCACGCAAATTTGACGTTAACATCGCGGAACATTTAATTCGTCTCACGTGCAGCTTGAAATGGCACGCGATCGTTCGCCCCGCGAATATATTTCAAGATGCTTCATTGTCACGATGCGCACTTCAACCCGACGTTACGATTGGTGCG
This sequence comes from Pseudomyrmex cubaensis, assembly GCA_014825685.1. Classification (NCBI taxonomy): domain Eukaryota; kingdom Metazoa; phylum Arthropoda; class Insecta; order Hymenoptera; family Formicidae; genus Pseudomyrmex; species Pseudomyrmex cubaensis. The sequence goes on along the minus strand of QVOA01016965.1, from coordinate 25,599 downwards.
TGCGTATGTTTGATCTCGGACAAATAATGCGCGTAATGCACGTCGCAAAGAGAAAAAACAACGAGATTTTTTTTTTTTTTGCAGAGACGCGATCGGACGCACAGCGCGTTGAGTGAAATTTATATTCCTGTCGCATTATCCCTTAACGACACAGACGGTTATGGTTTCGGCCGTCCCGCTGTTTTTCGCAGACTGGTACGAGCGAGAACGGCACGCGGGAGGGACACCGCCGCGCATTGCAAATCTAATTGTTTTAGAAATTGCACGAATCGCGAACAATTAGCTGCATGCGCGCGCGTGCAACGACGAAATTAACGACGATGTCGGATCGTAAGGATCATTACGACGGTGCGTAGGTAAACGGTTGAATAATTCGAATTGATATCATAGCCCAAGAAAAACCGCCAACGATCGGAATACCAAAATGTCTCTCGGCGAAGAATCCGCGTTTTATTCGAAGCATGCTTGTGACCTCAATAGCAGGTACCACGTAACTTAAATGTAAGAATTGATCGCCTACAAAGTGGTCTGGAACGCAACTTGTGACAATGATCGAAGTATCTCTTCCAGATTTTATTGTGCTCTTTTAAAACTAGCATTAAACGTAAACTATATTTTTATACATAAAAAAAAATCACGTTAAATCGACTGACGGTCGCGCGACGGTCTGACGCGCGGTGACACGTGTTGAGAAATTATCCGGAAGACTTTTAAAAGTTCCTGACGCGAGTTAGGTACAAGTAAAACGTCGACGCGAACTTGGAGAAACTTTAATAGACACGACGCTCGTCGGAAGTAAGAAGGACAAGCGCGCGACGGGCTCGGTCTTCCTTAATTTCCGAAAATTCACACGACAGTCAAAATTTCAGTCGAGAGCAGCCGCCGTGGGCGCCGCGCGAGTAGTATATGCGTGAGCAGCGAGACAAAAGTCATACAGGACGGTTGACGTTAACGACCGGCTGTCACGACAACCGGCACGACGAAACGAGATTTTCGCGAAGCTCTCCGCGATAAATCTTAGAGACAGACATAATCGCGGCGCAGAAAGCGCTGCACGAGCACGATTGGTCGGAAATTAATGAATATCATATGATGGATCGCGCGAGAGCATGCATCATTCGAAGTCTTTGAGTGCGCGCACGGATTTTATTGCTATTAACAAATGTGAACTCGCGAGAGTTCTAAACGCGGTATAAATCTCTAATAATCGTTTTGTATAATTAGGAAAACGCGTAATAACATTGTCAATGTAATACTTTTGATGCAAATGCAACAGATCGAATCTTAATATGATTATCGATTATTTTTTCAAAAATTATATATTATCTTATATTCAACGTGAAACACAAAGTGCACTCACCTTCGTACTGATCCTGCCACGCCAAGACCCCACAGAGAAGCGCCAGTGTCTTTCCGCTCCCAGTAGGGCTTTCCAGAAGACAGTTCTGCTCTTTGTTGCACCCTTGAATGAGCTGTACACAGAATTTTCAACATGAGTGACGAAGTAATGCAATACCAATGTGGTTAATTACAGATGTAATTATGATAGTTACACTGTTGATCACTGCTATTTGACACGAATACGGCTTGGCAGGAAATTTAATCTTGGTTCCAGCAATCATGATATCATGTTGTATTGTAACTTGTGGCAAAGCTTCTTCCTTGGAACTGATGCTTATTGCATCATCGTCATCATCCAGATTTATCATTTTGCTTCTAAACTTTTGTTTCTTGTAACTTGTTTCTTCAGGCACTTCCTTGTTAAATCCAAGATGCGAGACATCTTCATTCCAATATCTACTTGTACTGGGTTTTGTGCCGAGATGTTTTGGCTTATGGTACCAATTAAACATACTCGTCTGAAGTTTCTTTTGTTCAGGACTGTCTTCAATTGTGATAACATCCTCACTGGTACTTAGATCATCCGATATGTCATGGGCGCATTCCGAATTGCATGCTACATTTAAAGAATCTATGTTACTTAATCTATTAAATGTTTCGTTATTTGCTACATTTGCACTGTTTTCTTTCTTCAAATCAAAGCTCTCGTCATTCGACACATCTGGCACATTGTATTTTCCACTTGTGGAATATGTTTCACAGTGAATACGCTTCAAGGATAATCTCCCCTGGTTTTCCATGCTGAAAAGTATGTAAACATGACTAAATACACACAAGTACGAATAGGCCTGGGAGATTTTGTTTGTTGTAAGATAAAACTGCAGCATCATAAAAACGTCAAATCTTTGCTTAAATCAAGGAGATGTACTCTCAGATTGCAAACCTAACCTATACAACGTTCTTAAAAGACAGCATATGTTGATAGACGTACCTTGAATTTCCGAACCACTCATCAATCGTGACTTTTATCAAAGTGAATAAAAGCGTAATTACAACAGCAACAACGATGTATATTACAAACATCGAGCACACACTTGTGGAATGCAAGTGCGTCTCTGTCGCGCACGTGTGTGTGTAGTTTTCTATTGTTCTGTTGTTATCTCGCAATCTCGCGATACATCAGACGCTCGCGTATCTCAAGTGTCGATAGCAATTTTTCTGTTATTTCTTGTTGTGAGTCATGTCGCACAAGTTTTTCTCGAGAATTCTCACTGCATGCTCTAAACTGTCAAAATCCGGCGCGAATAGCGAGATCACGTGATCCGGCTTGAACGCGCGCTCCAATACGTCCGAATGCGCACGCGCGTGTCTATCTCACGTCTTGCTATTTCATGACGAAAATCGTTTCAGTGCGCGGTTTGCTCTAACTTTTTTTTATAGTGTTGTGCGTTTTGTTTATTGAAAATTGTGCGACTTCCAGTTCGAATGATGCTGTGGCTCGATGCGTCATCAATCCGAGTAAATGCGATTAGCCGAATTTGTTGTTAATTTGAACGAACATTCACGCGCGAAATCTCACGAAACGACCGGAGAGAATCAATCGATCAACTCGACGACCAGTCAACACAACTCGACCCATCGATCACCGCGAGGCGAACCAGTCTCTATTCTTGTAAGTTTTGAGAAAATATTTGTTTATTCTCATCGGCGTGATAATCATATCCTCATGAAAAATGTATACAATCGCGCGATTTATTACGCGAGCGTGGAATATTATCTTTCCCGACGGCGCGCGCGCGGCCATTTCAAAAGTATCAAACTTATCTGATTTGCATGTTTCTCGAATTTCGAGAACGGTGTCCTGTCAAAGCGCCTTCACGGCCGGAATCAAAACTCACGGCAGGCGTGCGCGCACGCGGAATGAAAAAAAGGCTCTTCTCCGAGGAGATCATCGCCCCGACGTTGAGAGAGTCCTTATCAAATTTATATCCGAAATTCCCACGCGCGCATCCTCTGACCGAGCGCGCGCGCGTACGTCAGTAGCGTAAACGGCGTATCAGAGGACCCCGTCACGTACGTCGGGGCCACGAAATTGCTCACTTTGTGACTCACTTTCAACTCACGTGCCCGCGCGCAACGAACAATCCCACCGACTTCTTGCACTTTCACACGGTTATGATGGATATCTTAACGATCGCGCCGGCGTAAGATACATTTGCCGGAGCATAAAGAGACGCGCGGTGTCCACGACGCGGACAGAGTTTACAGAGTTTTAGCATGAACTGCTTATGAAATACCTCGGGATACTTTTCTCACGTTTTACACGCGCAGAAAATTTAATAAATACAAATTATACCACAATGCAAATCTGTGTAAATTACACGTTCGGACTGTTGCGTAATAAATTCGTCGTAAATTTCTATATTCGCGCTGTTCGCCAAATTTACGCGCTGGACCGTAAGTTATGCACACTCAGTGCGATACTCGTAAAACACGCCGAAGGGGTGTTCGCCGAGTTATTACGATTGAAACGCGGCAAATTGCGCGTAACACCCTTCGTCTCAATCAGATGACGTTGAATTAAATGTAGCCGGCGCTTGAGAGCAAGATTGATAGATCGTTTTGTTTTTTTACATACAGTTTTAGTGTCCTGTTTCTCGCGTCCATTTCTTTGTTCTTTTTTTTTTATATATAATTTTGTACGACGGCTGAATGAAATTCTCTAAATCAAAATGCCTTATTTCGATGATATATATGTGTTCACATTTCTCCGTTTCTGCGGACAAAAAAAAATTTGTATATTTGTCGAAAGCCGAGCACATTTCTGTTATATAACACAATTTCATTAATGCGCCATTCCAATAAAGCCGCCGGTAAAGAAATGGATTCGCCGTTGTCGTCGCCAACGAACATAAATACTTTCCGCCAAAACGTTGCCAAAATATTTTCACCCCGGCTAAAAGCGATCCCCAAGCGTCCCTTCGAAAATAGGGATGTTTCTTCTCTCTCCGCGGACACGCGGGGAATTCCGTATCTCGACTTCATATTTCGTGGTCACTCCCCGTGTGACTTCGCGACAGTGAACCACGTTCGTTCTCGTCTTTGACCACAACAGAGAAAGAAAGAGAGAGAGAGAAAAAAAGGGAGAGGGAGAAAGGAAAAATATGAAATATAAATAAAACATATTCTTACCGGCGGCAAGTGCAATAAAAATGCGGGGAGATCAAGAGGGATGCCCGAGGAATACGAAATAGGGTCTCTTCCTCCCCGGAATCCTCCGCTCGTCCCACCCGCTCGCTCCTTTTCTCGGACCCGTCCTATCTCGCTGCTCCTCCTTTCGTCCTTTCTCTGCCGTTTCTTCTCTCTTTATCTTTCTCTCTCTCTTCGTCGTCCCCTCCGCTGCCATATTCGTATAGCTGCACGACCGTAAAGCCGCGGAGCTGCGGTGATTGCCGGACAGAAGCTGAAATATGCCCTTATTTCGGGACGGGCCTGCTTCCCTGTATTTACGATGGCACAATGGGCCCATCTCTCATCCGCGGCGCGGCTCCCGTGCCGACGACGTTTCATCCCCCGTGGCTCTACCGCGTTCCTCCTTCGCGGAGACACTTTTCGTATAATGCGCATAATTTGTCCACGCTGTAAGCGCCGGCTCAAAATTTGTGGAAGGAATCCGTCACGCTGGACCGCCGCGATATCATCGTATTAATCTGAAGCTTATCGTCGCAAGCTCCAACTTTATAAATTTGTCCTGGCAAGACATTTGTTTGAAAATATATTTTGTCATTCGAAGAAATAAAATTAAAATCGTAGTCGTTTCTCCGAGATCTAAAATTGCTCTCTTTAAATAGTCTTTCAACGAGAAGTCGGGAAATGGTTTCGCGTATTGGTGAAGTGCGCGAGCGTTGACGATGCGTTTTCTGTCGCGATGACGCTGCACCCACCGACGCCGCGTAATCGCGCAGAAACGCGGTTGGGGTAAACGGGCAAACAAGACAATAAACCGAAGAAACGGCTGTCCGAAACTTAATTAAGGAGTGGCGGCTGCATCCACGCGAATCGCGCCGTCATTTCTTCGCCGAAGCTTTATCGGTCGCTGCTTATCTATCGGCGGCGTCGCGATAAGATAAGACGAGCTGCCCCCGAAGGGATTGGGATAGTCATCTCTTGGACGAGCACCAAACTTGTGCAATCTCGCGTTTTCCGCGGAGGGGAGAGGAGTGGTAGCGATGGGGCGAAACCGATATCCCTCACCCGATCACGTAGAACTCGTATACTTACTTCGTGCCGTTATAACGGTTGAGTCATTGCGCGTTTCTATAATTCTGGTACAATCTTATCTCTGCAAATAACGTGTCTCTTTTGACCTTGTATTTTCTTTATAATGTTTTTTTGTTTTTAATTCCGAATACGTCCTACTCTATTATTTTATAATCTAAGATAACACTTTTATCTGTTTACATTCTTCATTTATATACATATTTTTTTATTTGTATGATTTCAAAGATATCAAGATACAGTGCGAAGCACAGCACAAATCGTTTTGCGAAAAACAATTCGCCGTCGGCGAAAATAAAGTCACAAACCCATCGCTACCCACATACGCGGCCGCTTCGCCCACTCCTAGAGCAGTAACTCTTCCACTTTCCTTGCTCGAGTTCTGGCCGTTTCTCTGTCCACCCTCCGTCTGGCTCCGCCGATTTCCCCCTCCGCGCGAACGCTCTTTCTCTCTTTCGCTATTTCTCTTTTCTCGCTCTCTTGCCTCGTCCACCGTCCGAAACGGGTGAAAATAGACGCTAGAAGGGCGGCGGAGATGGAGGGTCAAATTGAGTGCGTCCGTGTCCAGGAACAAGACCGAAACTAAAATAAAAGAATCATGCTGGCTGGGGCACAGCGACGACAAAACTGTCCGCTCACGCGAGAACGGAGCGGGGATATTTTGTCCGAAGAGCGCCGGGAAACACGATTTCACAAACTCGAATTGTCTCCGAAGACGAATTCAAATTTTGAAATGGCGTTTCAATACTGTTATTTATAATTGAAAATACTTTTTCCGCGTAACATATCGTAAAATGTTTGTCAGAATGAGATAAAAACAAATAGAAAGAGAAAGAGAGAAATTCGAACAAATGTGTAAAACGTACACATCAAAAGTTTTACAAATAAAATCACGTGATAGAGAGAGAGAGGAATATCGTCAGAAAGTTTCGCAAAAGTTACGTTTTACGAACCGCGAAAGACAATAACTTCCCGACCGGGGCAAGCGAGAGACATCGATCAGATGTGATCACGGTGGAATTAGCCGTCCCTTGCAGTGTCCTAGAATTCCTTCGCTCTTTTCCGCTTCCGTGCTATCGTCGCCGAGCTTACCCCTCCTTCCTCTCCCACGCTTCTATTCCTTTGCCGAGACGTTCGAGACGATCAACAATCACCCTGTTACCGTCGGATATACAATAAACGATAGTATATATATATATATGTATACGCACAGAGGGAGCAAAGAAAAATAATTACTTAACAGAATCAGTAAATACTATTACTTCTGGTGCGGATTTATACGCCGCACAAGAGACATTTCAACTTTTCTTGACAAATTAAAAGTAATCGTATCTCGTTCCTTTGCTGTTTCTTGTGAAAATCGTTTTTCCTCGTCTTCCCCCGACGCAATTCGTTCTTGTCTGTACCTCTGAAAACTTCTCTTTGTGTCGCGAATTAATTTCCGATAAACAAATATCTCGCTCAATTAGCTTCGTTTTATTTAGAGGCAATGTATCTCTCCCTCCAAATTTCTTTAACGTCACTTTCAAGAGAAGAGCCTTCTCGAAGTTCGATCCCTTTCGAGAAATTTCGCCAGCCGAAATAGAAGACTCGCGTTGTTCCATATTTTCGGGGTTAACACAAATATTTCCCCGAGACTGTCACTTTGAGGTAACAGATTCCCAGACACTCGACGTTCAGCTTCAAACACGCGTGTCTCTCTGAGTCTCTCAGATGCTTCCGTCTACGTCGAACACGCGTAACATCCGTCACTCGCGGGGCGAACATGAAAATAGAAAGGGGGTCCCGTCGCACAGTACGCGGGGATGTGTCTTCGTTGGCATGAAATATGGATGGCCCACGCACGTCTCTCTTTCTCTCTCACTCTCTCTCTTTCTCTCTCTCTCTTTCTTTTTCTTCCTCTTTCGGACTTGGCCTGGCGCCACAAAAGAAAGCGTCACGGCAAATTAATCGGGCGACGACGAGCACGCGAGATGTGTGATTTAATAAAAAAAGCCACCCCCTCGCGCAGGGGATGCGACGATATATATACGTGTGATGGGGACGACGCTTCCCTCCCGCGGCGTAATAAGTTTAGTTTCTACGACGAAAAGGCCATAAAATGTTGCGCGCCGCATGGGGCAACGTGTTTCGCGACACTCGCGAATTTCAGACATCATCACGGAGAAATAAAATGAACTCTCTCGCGTATCACCTTGCCGCGCGCGAGATGTCAAAAACGCAACGGCGAGAAACACGTTGGGTAACTAACGACGGAGGAATAAACCATCACAGAGAATGAGATTACAAGCGCGAAGAGAACATCAAACAGGCTTTCAATTATACAAAAGAGATGTGATTAATTAATTTGCTTAATGCAGCTACGTAGAAAGAGAGAAAAACGTAACTAAAAACAGCCGCGATGTCCTGTCGTATCACTTCCCTTACGTGAAGCCGACGCGGACTTTTTGCCGAGCTCGCGTTGCCTTGGTGTCTCGGTAGTACGTACATATATATCTCATTCTCCACTCGTTATGCTATCCGTCTGTCTGATATACGTTCGGACTGTCGCGATCGTACAGCGTATGCGTGAGCCGACACTAACGAGAAATAAAAGCGCGACGAAAGGGCGCACTTTCTCGCTCGGTTCGTGTGTCATATCACACGCGATCGTCGCTCGCCCCGCTCGGCTCGTCACGTGCCGGTTGCTGTTAATTTTTTTTACACTTTCTCCTTTTTTCTTCACTGCCTTTACTGAAATTCGCGACGCCGCTGCTGTATCATTAGTATCGCTCGCTCGTATCGATAACCCGGCGCGCGAGTCAACAATCATCATCGGGACATGCTTCATCCGCGATTTTTTTAAACTATCTTTTGGCATCGGTTGTTACAAATTAACATTTACACGGCAATGTTCATTTTTTATTTACTTGCGACGCGTCGATACAACGCAATGTTACATGTCGGTTTTTAAAGCGAATAGAAGCAATTTTGTGTCGCGAATATAAATTGCCTCGAACTGACCCACTCCTCCCCCTCCCTTCCGAAAAAAAAAATATAACTTGTGCGCTGAGCGAGAATTCCAGAAGTGGAAGTTATTAGGGTGTGATTTCATTTCCGAATTTCTCGCCGGGGAAAACCGTCGGCTTCTCTCTCCTTTCCTCTTTCCCCGCCGTCGTTTCTTCTTCGGCGAGTTAAATGGCCGATGCAAAAAAAGTCATAAAATAAGTAATAATTTGGCGCAGTCGGCGTCGGCGTTGCTCAATGTCCTGTGTGATCACCGTATTCTCACTCGAATGAACTTCGGCACCCTTCTGCCTGCCTCCATGAGAGAATTGGGATGATTTCTGTGTCCCTTTTCCTCTCTTTCCCTCTCCTTCCCGGGACTTTCTTCCTTTCTCTCTTCCTCTTTCTTGTCGCTTTGTTCCTACGATGTGTCTCGTTTGGAATGCTGCGTGTTACCGTAGCTCGGTTAAGTTAGGGTCGCCTATACGTCGTACGAAAAGTATATTCTCTTCTCGGCTACTCTTTTGCCTTTAAATTTAAGCGACGAGAAACTTGAGCGGAATACTTTATGAACTCGCAACTTGAGTTTGGGCTTGTACTTTCGCGCACACATTAATGTAACGGTATCTGTAACATCGGAGCTCTGATACAAAAAAAAAATTGTTAAAAGCGCCCGACTTCTGTCTAGCGCGTTTTAATAAGAGACCGCGCGTATCGGCTTCATACAAGCGAACGTAATCTCGCGCTCGAGGGAGTTTTCTCTCTTTGTCTCTCTCTATCTTTCTCTCTCTGGGGGAAGATTAGGATGATTCTGCTCTCTATCGGTCCTATTTTCCACCTCCCACAGAGAGTCGCTCTTTGTCCCCTTTACGCGTCTTACTTAGAACATCGAATGTTACGCTCAAACGTGGGGGTTGCGCGCGAGCGGGTGTCCTATCCAATTCCAGATTAATTGCAGGATCGAGCGGAAGGTCAAGGGTCGGTAAGGACCGACGACGTCCGGGAGTGAAGTCAGAAATAGACAAAAAAAGGGACACGAAACGACGCGCCGCGCCGTTCGTGAAAAAGTTGATGCGTCATGTTGCCACAACAATTTGAGTATCTAATAAAGCGCGCGTGCGGGATCCAATTGCGTTGTTTTTGCTTGTAGTAGTAATGTCGTCTCGCGTTTCCTCGCTTTTTCAAAAACTTCTGCTCGTTGCAGAAACAACAATTATCGTGACTGTTTTGGTGTGAAAAAAAATTGTATACTCGACTAATTTAATTTCTCAAGAAGGTTGCGAGATAAAAAATTTTGTACATAAATAAGATAAAATTCCTGTATAAAACAAAAACCGTCGGAGAATTAAGCTGTGCATCTGCAAGCATTCATTAACATTGCGCGCGCGCGCGCGCGGATATTTAAGTAGTCGATTGCTCATCCAATCAAATAGATAAGCTTAATTACCGTAATCGACATATCGACTTCCACGTGGCGGATTGAACGAGGGAACCAAATGGGATACTCCGCGCGCGTTTATGGCGAGCCGTAATGAATAACATGGGGAGAGGAGAGAGGAGAAATGTCGCGTACAAGTCGCCCTTAGACGCGACACACGGAGGACCTGCGGATTAAAGGTCGCCATAATATAACCCACCCGTACGAGGGTGCGAAACGAGTCGTGCGAAAGGTATCAGCCGGGAAGCGCGACTTCCCGAAGGCCGCCGAATTCGAGCCGACATCTTCGCAGATGTCCGACCGCGGGGAAAATTATTCCAACGGAAACGCTAAATTTCAACGCGATTCGCCCTGTGGGAAGCAAGTGGAGGTGCGTACAGACGCGGCAACAAAAGAAATGCAAACTCGTTCGAACCTTTGTCGTCGTAATGGACACCTATAAGCACCGGAAAGGCGTAATAACTCGCGCATAAGCCGTCTTATTATTCACGCTACGGCACATGTTATGCGTGCACGACCCCGCGCGCGCGATCGAACCGCAGCGGATGGATCGGAAAGGGTGGAGCGAGCGCCGCGCGAGACCGAGAGTGCGTGCATAAGGTGCAGAGAGCAACGGGTATATATACGCACTTTCGGCGACACGCATCAGCGACTCCAGTAACGGAACGTCGTCGCTGAAACACTGTCGCGTTATTCTTTTTTTTTTTTTTTTATTGTGGTGCTTGTGGTGTCGCTGTGTTTCGTAATAGTGGGAAGCATCCGTTGCGACTCCCCACGCCTGGCACATGACATTTTCTTCTCTTTTCGCAGCTTAGAGCCTCCGTGCGCTTCCGCTCTATCAGTTGCAACGATCGAGCTCGAAAGAATTAACGCATCAAAACAAATGTGCTTCAAAGACATGTTTGCGTTATTAAATTATTTAATTAGTTTTTTCATCGCTTAAATTTGAAGGCGAGAGCGAGATTATGAGATTATTTTTCTTTATACACAGATTTACGAGCATAAACACGCGTTTCACTAATTTATGACTCGAGCATTGTGTGTGTACATACATACATATTGATCGCATAATTTCTTATAATTAATTTACATAGAGGTAGCAGAACCGGACATTACTAATGCCTCTCGGCACGCGTTATGCTAATCATATTCCGAGCCGCGTATCTCTATCATAAATTGAGGGGAACAATACACGCGCTATATATCCGAAGCCTAAGTCGCTAATCCCATCGTCGAGCGCGTTGCAGCGACATCGCTGCAACGAGTGACGCGGTAGTTACAAGCCAAACTGCCGATCAGAATCGGTCAACAAGGCGAGCGACGGGCGAACCGGCGCGGGGAAACGAAGAAGAGAGAGAGAGAGAGTCTGGGGCGGGAGGAGCGGGGCGCCCATAAATCTTGGCACAATCGAGGGTGTGGTCAAACGCAGTGTCGAATGACCGTGGTCTCGTCTACAAATCTATAAAGGTCCTCCAACCATCCCGTTCACTTCCACCACCCACGAGACGCGCACAAACACGCGCGCAAAGCACGTTTGCCTGTCAACACGGACGTGTACAGACGTGCGCCCGTGTGCGCGCTTTTCCACATCGTACACGGACAAACGATCCTGCGGAACCACTGGTCAAACACACCAGCACACCTCTCCCGTCGGCCCATAATATGTTCTCGTCACTAGCAACGCTGTTGCTGTTGCCGATGGCACCGTTCGCGACGTATTTTCCCCTTTCGCGGAAATCGCCGTTTTTCGGTGATTTATCGGCCGAGCGCGGCCGCACACTCGCTCGGCCGGAAAGGAGCGCGGGCAAGAAATTTCCTGCTTTTATGCATTAAATAAAAACAGGGAAGCGAGAGAGAAAGAGAGAGAGAAAGAGGGGAAGGGAAGGAAAGGAAGGGGGGAGAATGGTCGCTACCGTGCGAATCATGGGCAATGGTCGCGATGAGTTTTCGGCGGGGTGCGGTCGGATGTGGCCGTGAATGGAAAGGGTTGCTGCGGATAAATTTCACCGTTAATTCGTGCGCCACGTGGGAAACAAGTATTAGTCGGATGATTTCTTGCGCATTTACACACGGGGGAAATAATCTATGCCGCATATTTAACAGGAAATTTCTTCTCCTGGAAATGGAATGCGTACATTCACCCTAATTGTCTCCGAGTGAATAATTAAATATCTTTCGTCTGTGGATTTCTCCGCGCGTCAAAGAGAATCTCGTTTCGGCATGACGAGGCAATTCGTCATCGCCTCCTTCGTGTGTGAGATCGCTGCTGAAACTCGTTACTGGCTATTTTGAATGGTTATTGGCGTCATTTAATTTTCTGTGTTGACGCTAATCGCGTAGTCTCCCCCTTCGAGGAAATAGCCGATCCATTTGTCAGCGACTCACCGGAAACAGGGGAGAATTCATCCGATGGACGTGCAGCGCAAAGGATTTCCTGGATATTGCAACGGGCCGTCCTGGGAGTACAACTCGAGGGGCCGGAATAAACATTTCGCCGCGGAACGTTTGTTTAGAAACTGGTCTCGGGGCGGAAGTGATAAGAGTTGAAAACACACACACACACACACACGTGTATCCGTTGATACTTGCGGATGCTGCAGTTTTTAACAGAAAAATATGTCTCTCTCTCTTTCTTTTTCTTCCCAAAAAAATCATATTCAATTTTACGGGGGATTTATATAATAAAAAATATCGTTTTATATCCGCGCGAGTAATTGGTAATTTAATAACATCTAAAAAAATTTTCAAAAAGAGAAAAATTAATGTCATGTAAAAAATGCCACGCGGAAAAATGTAATTCTCAATTACGACATCGCGGGATCTCGCTGAACCGCGAAAAGATGGCGGCAAAAGACGGCTGTAGCGAGTCCACCGGCTGTGTGTGTATGCGTGTGTGTGAGAAATGCGAAAGACGCGACAATAAAAAGGCGTAGCGTCGGTGCGTCCGCAACGTGCAATCAGACGAACGAACGAACGAACGAACGGCGGGAAGAGACAACGCGTTTCAGCGTTTCTTTCCACTTTGTTTCTTTCCGCAAGGCCAGCCTGTGGTTCGTCTTCGGGCTCTCCCACCTCTTCCTCACGTATGAGCGCGCGTATTTTCCGAAGGCCACGTCGCGCCACGATCGGGGGATAATAATAGGCGAAATTTCTACCGCCTCGCGATTCGCAGGAAGTCACTTCCTCCGCGACGGCAGGAAGGTTTCTCGTCGACGAAGCGAGGCGCGCTCGCTATTTTCCAGGTGTCCCTTCCTGCCTCGAACCGGGCGGCGCGGCCACGGTGAGAAATTTCCGCCGCGCGGATCGCGCGCGTTAGCGCTCTGAGAAACTCGGGGAAACGGTGCGCACGGTAGTTGTTACGTTGAAAAATAAGCCGTCAGCAATTGTCCCTCGACATTCGACAAAAGAGTAACGAAGAGTATGTTTTTTTTTTTTTTTTAATATGAAATCAAAAGTAATATCCAAAATGGCTCTAAGATCCAATAGCTTTTGAAACTACTTCAGATTTTTTTAAATTCAATTTGTACGTTGATTGAGAAATAATTTAATCGGGAAAACATTCTGTTGAAAATTATTTCACGTAATTTTTCTTCAAACATACGTGCGGCGGCCAATATGCAGGATAATGTGTTGTACGCGCGCTTTGAAACGACGGGTTAACAGCGCTTGCATATTATATGAGCCCGTGTTATCGTTCACACTGAAATCGAGACCTCAGACAGGATGACGACGCACCTCCGGGCGCGATACGAAAGAGCGACCTGTGTAACCGATCCGGCGCATTAAAGTGACAGAAATTGGCCGCGCCTGAGGTGTGCGCGCCGCTGCCCAATAGACGGACGGCCGTGGCGGGGCCCCAGTCATTTCCATATTGTAATGTCCCGTATCCTGTCGCCCGGGTACCGGCTGATATTATGCGCTAACAAACCATTTAGGCCAGGTGTTAAATTGTCTGTGACGCCCGAACGGTCGCCCACTCGTTTCTCTCTTGTCGACGTACTCGGTCGTCGTCGTCGTCGTCGTCGTCATCGCCGCCACCGCCGCGTTTAACACGAACGACGAACCCCGATGTGTCGTATCGCGAAAGGAGAGACGCGAGAGAACATTAGGGAAACGATACGAACGCGCGCTCGTGTATGTGTGTGTGTGTAGAAAAGGTCGGGACTCGAACGAGCGTTAATGGCTGCAAATTGGCCAGAAAAACGAGCGAGACGCGAGCCCGATCGGTTCGAGAAACAATAAAAAAAAAAAAAAAACGAATTCTGCAACCGATATGACTGTTTCCCTGTTTACGGCCGTGCGACAGAAAAAGACACGGCGCAAGATCGTGTTGCGTCTCGCGCGCCGCTTCTTTTATACCTTCGTTCGAATGGCCTCGCGACTGGTTATAATCGATTCGATCGACCAATTCGTCAGGTCGTCCGTAGGAAGGCGGGTGTGAAATTTAATCTCTCGCGCTGTCGTCACCGCGCGCTCTGCGTGCGAGCCCGTTTCCTTTCGTTCTAAGACTGGTGTTTATGGTAATGAGAAGGCACGACGATAAATTCACGCAAATAATAATCAGTTCTCTTTTTTTTTTTTTTTAATTTAATGCTATCTTGCCTGTACAACAATTTGTTTTTCGTTTGAAACCAATATCGAAAATTAGTGCAAATTATCCGTTTGCGACCTCAATTAACATTTTTAATTATATATACATACATACATTTTGCTTGTCAGAAAAACGCAATTGCGTACAAAGCGTACGGAAATGGCGGTGGCTATTAAACTCTTTGCGTGGTTGGCACTCGAAACAATTACGCCGTCGGCACTCGCGGCAAACGAGCGCGAATCCTAGGCGCGGATATAATTCTTTTGCGTAAACATCGTGTAATCAAGCTTTCGAAAAAAAAAAACGTAGACAGCGCGGGGGCGAATAAATAGGATAAATTAACAGTCGTGTTATACGCGCAATCATTTCAAATTGACCGGAAAAGAGCGAGCGGAGCTCGTTCGATGTTGAAACGAGGATGCATTCTCGATTGCCGAGACAGAACGCGCGTTCGATTATTACGAAACGGAAATCGCCGTTATTTAAGAGACAAGTAAAAAATACGATCTTTTCGTGAAAACACTTTTAAAGTGACGATACTTTTACTCAAATTTCTGTAAATGAGAAAGAGAGCACGAGCTCTCGCACACACGAACGATCGCGTGATCGAGATCGATGTGGGTCGCATTACGGAAAAGAGATGCAAGTAACACAAAGAGAAGATCGGTATCGGGAAAGACAAACAAGCACGCGAGACGAGAAGAAAAAAATGTTCGAAGCTCACAAACACGCTCCCGAAACTGCTCCCTTTGCCGTTCCATATGTTCGGCTGCCTGACTCCAATTATTTAAATGCCGAGTCTAGCCGATAATTCGTCCCGTTACGAATACGACTAGCGATGAGCTCGAGCGATTAAGCGTCCTGCCGACGAATTCACGGTATATCGAGGCTTAATCTGTTGGGTTGGGAAAAACGACAGAACAACATTTTCGTGTTAACACGTTCGAGCAATTTAGATGTTTTGTGTTTATTCGAGAAATTGCGTGTAGAAAACTAATGTGTTAAATTCTGGATTAAATTTATGTTTACTTTGTGAATTTTAATAAGGACATTATGGACATTTGACATAATGTATACGATTAATAAATTTTTAAATAAAAGGATGTTTCACTAAAAAGTAAAACTATAAGAGACAATTAAGTAACGAAGGTAACTAACATTTTTATATAATTTTTATAATATTTACAACTTGATTTTTGTAATTGATCAACGTCGATTATTTATGTTTGCCGAATATATTTAATTAATATAGGGTTTGATTTTTTCATAAATGAAGTATTTAATTTCTTTTTCTCTTTCGTTCTCTTGTCTCTTGAGAGAAATGCTTTTTAAAATTATTTTATTGTACGCGTTCGAGAGGAACTCGAAGCGGTCGCTACTCGCGCGGTTGGTCACAACAAGCGTATCTCTCGCAGCGATAATTTCTTCGTGGAGAACGCGACGCGTCGTCAAATAAATACGTGGCCCCACACACTCATGGATACACATGCGAAAGGAGAAGGAAAACGTGTTAAAACTACGGAGAGATGACGAGGGAGAGAAGAGTCTGATAGAGACACGAATAGAGAGAAAGAGAGAAAGAGGGATGGGGAGAAGTGCCGCGACAGCGCTTCTGTGTGGGCCTTAAGCAGGGCCTTAAGAACCTTAAATGCGATGGGGAACCTTATCTCGCCTCATTACTCGGTTTTAACGACGGCGAATACTTGAAATATCGGCTTCCGTAATTCCGTCCAGAAAATGGCGTTAAAAAACTGACGATTATTCGAGTTAGAAATTCTCGTCTGAAATATACTCACCTGCTGCTGCATTTCCGCTTCGCGCGCGTGCGTCGCGGTTTAATTTGTCTACAACAGTTCGTCATCACCTGTGACACCTGCATCACCTGTCGCGTCTCGTTACGAAGTACCAGAAATTCATTAATTAACTGCCGAGCCGCGATGCGGACAACAACGCCGCGCACGTAGACAAGAAACGATCTCTCGTCAAAACTCGATATCGTGATACGAGCGCGGTGCGCCTTTCCATTTCGACATTCACCTAATTACCTAATTACAAGCGCTGCGCGACAACAACAAAAAAAAAAAAAAATCTCAGCGGTAATGCAATATCGTCCGCGGCGTCGCGTATACGACGTGACAACACGCTGTCCTTGAGATAAGGTTGTTCCATCGAACTGCGGGCCGTTCCGCCGCGATCGAGCGTTATACTCGCTTTGCCGTTTGGACGCGAGCGCAAAAACGAATTGTTCGATCGACGAGAGATACTGCCGGTCTCGAAAGTCAAATCGAGATGTTCTGGTATACTCTCCTCCTCGTTGAAGAGAGATTCGACGAGACGGAGGAACCGGTTCGGGCACGAAACGACGACGCCTCCTCCTTCGGGGACAGAGCAGATTCGCTCGAACGTCGTTGTCGTTGTCGTCGTCGTCGTCGTCGTGGTTGTCGCCGCGTTTTCGCAATATCGGGAATTGCATGAGGCACGCCAGCCACGGGGGTGTACCAGGACGTTCGGAACCGACCATTACGAATCAATAAGCGAGGACGAGACCGGCGAGGCTCTTCCGTGGGACGTTTAATTTGCGACAAGATCCGTGGGTGGGTTAACAACGGGCTGAAAACTACGAAAAGACGCCTCGAGGACGAGGAGGGTAGCAGTCTGGTCCCGTGGTACCAGCTGTCACGGTAAGAGAAGACCACTGAGCGGTAACGTTATAGGAGAGAGGTAGGAAGTTTACGGGGACAAGTCAAGACGGGGTCCAATTAGATCCTAAATGCGACACGGTCGCTACCTACGTCTGCTCGCGGGATAATACGTTTCATTTTCCCGATCTCCTCCGGTAAGAATTTCTCTCCGCAGAGTTAAACAAAATGCCAGAAAAAATCGAGAAAATTCTCGCAGCGTCTTTCTGTTAAAAAAAAAAATTTTTTTAGATAGCTTTTTATTTAGTCAAAAAAATAATATTTTCTGTTTATCAAGTTTTAATTAATATTTGGGTGAAATAATTATATTTGTTGCGACCAATTTCGCTTTCAAAAACTTTACATTGCCGGCACGGACTTCTCAAGCAAATCAAATGACTGGATCGTTTCGCGACAGCGTTTTGCGCAATGCGGTCGTCCGTCTTTTCCCGAAGAAAAGGACAATACCTTGGGGTTCCTCCGACCATTAACAAATTTTCTCGACACGAGACCGTCCGTTTCGTGCGGATGGCTCGCGGTACCGGCTGTCACGGTCCTCGGGACGACGAGGACGGGAACGAGGTAAAAAACGAATGGGTCGCGCGTGAAAAGAGCGCGGAGGGTACGAAGACGACAGGATAACAAGACGCTGACGGCCCAATTAGATTCTAAACAGCGGCAATAATTTCTTGCGCTGCGTTCGGACGCGTTAGGGGATGATATATGTATTTCGTTGCTCGAAGGTTTCAGAGAACGGCTGCTTGTAATTGACCGGGTAAACCTCTAATTTTCTCCTCTGATCGATGGTGTCTGCTATCGCTGTAGCGAATCGGTTTATAAAAGACGTATAGATCGATTACGTGTCAACCTGTGAGGTATCAGGTGCTTGGTTGTCGATTAAATCGCGATCGATCATGCAAGAAATGAGACAGAGAGAAAGAGAGAAAAAGAGAGAAAATAATAAAATGACGCACTAAATTGCCGGCATAATTTTATCTTATCCCGAAAAACTTTTGTTTCTTTTTTCCCATGAATCGCGCTCTACGTAATAGAACGAACATGTAACGTATCATAGAGGTTTACATACATATCGGGCGGAAAGGACCCCGCGGATTCAACATGTTAATTATTCACATAATTAACTATTCGCGTAATTTCGCAAATCAGCCTTAAAATATGCCAAATAGTGTTATTGGCAAGCCATATAATTATACGTTCGCATAAACTCGCTCGAATTAATATTCAAGGTAATCCTTTGTGCATTCTAATGTATTCTTCTACCGCAAGTCTAAATAAGGTTTTTACATCAACTGCGAGTAATTAATTCTCTGTTGCGTGTTACATTTTGCGTACTCTCTGTACTTTGACCACTTTGTCGTCGTTAAACATATTCCGCGGCCGATATCGTGAAACTCTTGTCGGCGCGCGTCTCTCCCCTTCCCCCCTCCCCCGATTCCTCTGTAAAAATTGCATTCTCGCCCCAATCGCGGACTCTCGGTACACCAGCAGAAGAAAAAACATTCGGAATTTGGCACTTGATGCAGGTAGATCTAGATTCCTGCAGTTGAAGCTGTTACGTGTTTCCGCGCCGCGATGCACCTGCGGTCCGCTTTTGCTCGACTTGCATGCGCGAGTCGCATACCAAGACGACGACGACGACGACGACGACGACGACTTTATGGTCCGGATCTTAAAGTCCGAGATTCGAAGTAAATTCTTCCAATCCCGTGAGAAGGGCGAATAAGAGGAGCGGACGAGAGCAAGGACTCCGGGAAGAGGGAGAGAAGAGGAAGAGGAGGAGGAGAAAGACGTGAAGAAGGTCCGTCGGATTTTTCGATGGCATGTCGCCGGTTTCACACCCTAAGTGGCGCGGTGCTTCTGTTCCGAGGACACTCACACATCCCGGGATCCCCAGAACTGAGAGAGCGGATCGAGCCCCAGCTCGCACGGAGGTGGACGCACACCACGGCCGAGCGGCTGAATAAAAGATGAGATTCACACCGAGTCTTGTTCGCGGCTCTCTCTTTCGGTTTTTCTGTCGTTTCTCGGCGCACCGGCTGCACCGACCGCGGCTCTCCGCCGCGCGCTTAATAAAGTGACTTCGGGATCGACGCGCGAGAGCTCCCGGCGCGGTCCTTGCGTCCGATACCGCGGGGACCGGTCCCCTCCCCCTTACCCCGTGCGTCCGTAGACTTTTGTTGAAGCGCTTGTCTCCGGTGCTCAATGTATATTTCTCTTCAACCGTGTCCGCTCGAGATGCGGCGGGATCCGATTTCGTGAGAGACCGATCATTCCGCATGGAAGTTTAACTTCGCGTGAGAGTACGTGTGAAGTAAACAAGTTACAAGCACGAGTGTAACTTTATATGTGTGTTGAGTTTCTAGCCGGACGGATTATTATGCCGAAATAATGATTGCACATGAAATTTGAATAAATGCGCGCGCGCGCAAATATATAATTAAAACGTTGAGGAATAATTATATTGATCGACGCCACGTGTTGGGTAAAATTAATTATCAAAACGGAATATGTTAGTTTTTAGTTAGTTTTTTTTTTTTTCTTTACATTCTCGCGCGATATTATTTCCAGTCGTACATTATCAACCTGACAGCGATACAACTTTTTTATGTTATACTCGACGGCATAATTTAGGTTTTATCGACACGTGTGTGTCTTGTATCAATTTTTCCTGCTCGCGCTCGTTTTTTTATTTTTTTTTCGCCGGACTCGCTTTTGTGCACTCGCTGCGTTTAATTAAGTAATTTCACAATCGACGTAAATACGCGACTGCAAGTTTTTGCGCGGCTTGTTTTTTTTTTTTTTTTTTTCGATTTTCCTCAACAACTCGGTTGTTCTTCCCTACTTCGTATATTGATCACGTCAACCCTCGGACTTACACCGACCGGTTCTACCGCGAGTGAAGCTCTTTAATGAACGCGCGGTTGTCTCCAAATGTGATTATCGAAGATCAGCCGATACTTATATGCGCGTTTCACACTTTCGCTTCATTTCTTCTAAACCTTCATTTCATTTGCCGTTGCGCGCGCGATTCTCAAGACTAAAAACTCGAGAACGCGATCGTTTCGTCTTCAATTCAATTAGTTTTTTATTCCAAATCGTATATACTTGGACGATTTTTGTGCGAATATTAAATTTTATATTCAGAGAGAAAAAAATGCACGAGACCAGGAAGAGAATTGTGTACAAATCGTTTTTGCCATAGAACGCGAAACCCCGCGATTAAATTCAAGAATCCCGCTCTGGAATTGTCGTTTCGCTTCGAACGAAGACATTGACGGATTTGCACGATCCCTTTAACGTCAGACTTCAATTCTAATTGAAGTGATAGCGAGCGAGCGGTCCGGTTTTTCTGCGCGCTTTTCCTTAACGTATCCCGATCCGTATGTGAGAATTTGCGCCATTAAAATTGTTCGGGTTCCATTTTCGCTCGGGTTGCGCTTCCGCGAAGAGATAAGCTACGCGTTTAAAAAAGAAAAAAAAAACAAAACAAAAAAAAACAAAACAAAACAAGCGCGTTCGTATATGTGGAACCTACTGCGATTTACGATCAAACGCGCAAGAAGAGTTTTTCTCACCGCTTTCTTGCGGCTCGTGTATACACTCCACGAAGAAGTAGACGCGCGAGTTCTTCCACTTGTGTTCATCCGACCCGATATCGATCTCACTCCGTTTTCAATATCTTTGTTTTTCTGCCACGCGGAACATCGAAAGGCTTCTCCAAACTCGTTGAGGTTCTACGGGTTCTGACAGGTTACTTCAGACCGGTTCTACTTCAACTTAAAGTGTAGACGGATCTCCCCGCCCATACACGAAGTCAAATATTTTTCGCCGGAGTCTCATCGGAGGGGTGGGGGAGAGTCTCCGATGAGATGTATATCGCGAGGAAGATGTCTCCCTCTCCAAGTTAATTGAGACGAAAATCAACACTTTGCGAATATTCAAACTTTTGCGAAATTTCATACGCACGAACGTGCGAACGCGACAAATTGCCGCAAATTGGCCGTAATTTGCGGACGATAGATATTTTCCTTGCGCGTTGTCTTTTCTCTTCCATTGCGCGACGCGCGCCCGTTTGTGCGGCAACGTGCAATTACCATCGACTCTCCGCTGTCAATCGCAAGAATTCAGAGGGTAACTTTATACTCGCATTAATGTCAGAAATAAGCGACGTGACAGTCTTATCGTCTAACGATTCAATGTAACGCAGGTGTAATCATGCAGATATATAAGATATATGCGCGATGCGCGCTAAATTGCTCTCGACTTTCTTGCGCGACGTGCGTTTCTCTGAGGCTTCAGTCGGAACGGAGAGATCGCCGATAAACTCTTGTATTTACTTTTCTGTACGCGTTTTTCTCGAAAGCCAAATTTTTTTTCACCGCGTATCTATTTTGAGAAATAAACTAAAAAATATTAAAAAAAAAAACTTTCCGACCGTTAAACTTTCGTGACAACAGCGTTGTCACTTTCCCTACCCCCGACTATTGAACTCGACGGGTTTACCATGTTTTTCCGTTTTTCTTTTTTACGCGCGAGTCGCATTGTATACGTTTAGTCCGAACCAGGCCGTTGTTGCTGCCATACGCGTGTGATACGTGTGTCGGTTGCGTGAGTTTCTCGCGCCCAAGTGTGTGCGCGCGACGCGCGGAGCGGCGGAGTGCCGTGAAATGTACAGCTGTTAACCCGCAGCTAAAAAGCATACTAAATGACCGTCGTTAAAGGCCGCATAATGACCGCGCTACGGGACGTGCGAAGCGTCGTTGCGCTCGCAACTACATCCGACGTGCAAATAGTATCTATCCGGGGGATTGACAGCGCGCGCCGCAGGTGAGAGAGCGCGCGCGCGCTCATGATCTCGATTAATATCTCGATCGGGCCGCGCACGTGATCGACGTTAACGAACGGTCGGCGAGATACTCCGCGATTTGGCGCTTCTTCATTCCCGCCCGATGTATACAATGCAATCCGTAAAAAAAAAAAAAAAAAAAAAAAAAAAAAAGAAGAAGAAAATACAAACGACAAAAAGTACTTTTCTCTATTCGCCGACATAGATAACGTTTCATTTGAGTCGCCATTTGCAATGCAAATCGATTGCGAATAGCGACACGTGGTGAAAGAGGATTTCGTGTCGGCAAGGATCGCGAAACACTTTGTTGAGTGCGCTTTAACTGGCGAGCGCAAGAAATCACGCGCGACTGCCGTAGCCCAGAGGTTGGACGAGCAACTCCGTCGACGCTTAGTTCAATGACATACGGGAAGCCCGTTAAAACTATTTGCGTGTCAACGGTGCGACGATCGCGCCAACGGATACACGGAAACGACGAACAACGCGCTACGTGGAAGTACACGTTTTCCCCCTCGTTCTTCGTTAATCTGTTATCGGTTAGTTGGTTACGGGTATGAGAACCGAGTGAGAAGTTTCGATCGACAAGCCAATTAAATTGCCCGAAGCTAGTTTTCATCAAACGCGTTGTGTAGATTTGCTCTTCGGTGCCAAGATAGCGGAAGTGAAGTCTTCGTCGCAAAACATTTTTTTTTTTTTAATTCGTTGAAAATGGAAGAAAGCAAATTCCTGATCCGCAAATAAATCGGTAAGAAAAAATTAAAAAAACCCGATTAATTAACTTGAAAATTTTTTAACACCTTCGCGTCCCTCGAGAGCGCGAAGACATAATGATCAACGCCTTAAAACTATTCTCTCATTATTGCCACACCTTTCGTCGTCGCCTCGTGAATGCGCAATCGTAAACGAATTAAAAATTTCCACGCGGCGTTGTAAACCGATACAATTAGGCCGAACGAAAGAAGAGGAAGAAGAAGGGGTTGTAAAGGGAAGGTTGTAAAAGGCAATTAACGCGTGGTGCGCGACTAAGATTATAAGTCACTCGGGCTGTTACAGCTGTCGTTGTAAAACCTTGTGCCCCGGTGCGCTCGATTGCCATCCTCTTCCCCTCGTCAGAAGGGAACTCTTCAATTGCTCTTCAATTTTTTTTATCACGTGGTACACGCTTGCGGAGATCGGAACTTTTCACTATTTTCCGTACGGAGTGTCGCCAATTTAACTCTCGTTTCAGAATTTCTAAAAGAGCGCGGGGGAGCACATGTGTTTATTACATATATATGTGTACATACACACACGTGTATGTATATTATACAGCGATCGCGCTGTTCATAGATCTCGACCGGACACGTTGGATTTTACAAGGCAAGGGGTGTCTCTGATGCGACAGATAAGATCGACGGTGTTATTTAGAGGGTTTCTATACGGTTACCTCTTCGCACGACCGAGGAATTATAATGACACCCGGCTTAATGAATGTCCGACTGCGTCTACGAAATTTTAAAATTACCGTGATGTTACCGAGTATTAAAAAAAAAAAAAAAAAAACAGACCCTCTTTAAGTGGCACCTAGAGTTCACGCCAAGAATCGCGTATACGCGATATAACACGGTGATAAACAAGGAGAAGACTGCATTTCGTTAATTCTTTTCTATATAAGGTAGCTCTCGTAAGACGGTGGAATTGAAAAAGAAAAAAAAAAATAAACCCGGCGAGGAATAAAACCAGCTTACGGCAATTTATAAATATGTAACATTTCGATAATCGATATCGCGAATCGACGATCATCTCGCGCTGGTACCGGTTAATGTAAAACCACGCGACATCGCTCTGGAAGAAAATTGTGAAATGTTTAAAATGCAAGAGCCGCGCACGTTCGTGGAAATTGCCTGTTCCTCGGATCGATCACAAATCACTCAACGGCGTTAATCGCTCACGACATTGTGAAATCCTATCACGGAAGGACATCTGATATTGAGAGAGCCGTTCGATTCGAAAGAGAGAGAGAAGCGAGAATAACATTTACAAAGAAAAACATCGGCGGTGCTGTGGAAATCTTTGGGAAAGGAAAACGTTTGTATCGAAGGTTGGAACGAAGCATCGCGCGTATCAGAAAGTAGGTACATGTTTTATTCTAAGAAAATACATAAGAGATAAAAAAAAACAGAAGTAAAATACGTTCGGAGAGCTCTAGAAATTGCGTAAGGAAATTGCGCTTATCGCTCGCTCGATAATGACTCGCGCGTTTCGACCATTCTATTCGTATTCTAAAGTAATTTCGTCTAACTGTCTTTTCGCGAACGAACTCCAACTGTTCCCGGCGCGCAGTTTCGGGCTCCTTCGGAGAAGGAGAGATCGAGGCGGAGAAGAGACGCGCACGAAGAAATGACGCGAGAGCAGAGAACGAGGAAGAGGGCGGGTGAGGGATCCAAGAGGTTGACGAGAGACAGAGAGAACGTAACGGGGAATGCGCGCGGTCGCTCGCCTGGAATTAAGGCTCAGCAGGAATGAAGGATAGAGGACGGGAGAATGAGGATAGGAATGGTCCAACCCGAGCGATGGGCAAGGGGACGCGAGGGGCACCGGTAGAGAATGCCAGCCAGGAGACGAGACGCGACCGTTCCCCCGCTGATGGATGGAACCCGTGCATCCCCAATGGCGTCGATGTCTCCCCCTCCCCCCGGTCGACGCGCTTTTGTTCCCGTTTGCGAGCGGCCGATGCAATCGCGTCGAAAGCCGAACGTCGCAGCGAAGAACACCACCGGCGCCGCCGCCAATGGCGCGCGCAGGGAGGAACGTCCAGTTTTTCACGATGAGACAAGTGTCGCCCGACACCATCGCCCTTCCTCCCCTCCCTCCCCCGTGAAAACCGCATTCACGAGTGCTACCTGCGCCAGAAGGATCTCTCTCGGTGACCGTTGACGTTGGCTACTTCCAGACCGGAGGCGAGTGACTTTCGATGATACGCGCGTCTCACATCTTCGGCTCCATCGGAGATACCTCCGAAAGCGTGATGTAAAGTCCAAGCCCTTCCCATGACCGTGAAAACATAATCATCATTAATTCGAGAAATCACGAAGCATAGTCTCCCCCGTTCCACACCGGCGCGCATGAACAATCTCATCAGCGAACATTAAGACAGCGCACGCACGCACACACACACACACACACACACGGATCGTGATTACATTACGATTGTCGGTTATTATTTATTAAAGCATATATACGGGACCGCGGCTTCCAGGAAGCGTCTCTGTAACGAAAATCTCTCGGTCCAATCTCGAGGTTCGCCCTCGTCAAAACTTAATAGAGTTTATTGTTTTACGACCCAATTATAGATTACTTTTACGAGGCGACTGGTCCGGCCTATGCGCGCGCAGGTTAATCGTACGTTTCTAATGAGTCGAACAAAAAAAAAAAAAAGCCT